>PVJN01026510.1:0-28876 GCA_004026805.1 Lasiurus borealis | reverse complement strand
GCCAACAGGGGTGTAAACACGGACACACACACCATCTTTTGACCTTGTTTCTACAAAGTCATATTCACCCACAACAAATGCCACCAGATACGTTGACATGACAGGTGTGCGGGCAAACTTCACTTCCACTACATTTTCATCATCAGGGTATGGTTTCCGATCAATTACATTCTTTAAAGAAAAAAAAAGAAGATAAAATGTAAACAGATTTACATTAAATAGAGAGAAAACACTAGTCCAAAACTATAGGCTTTGTTGCCTCTCCTTCCTCATTTCCAGGACTTATCTATGCCAAATCATCCGGTGCTTTAATACTGTCAAAATCTTTCCTATTGAGAAGGAAAGTGATTTGATCATGCATTCACATTAAAAAGTTCCAGGGTAAAGTGTTAAAAGAATGAGTAAAAACAACTCTTTGTGAATGCCTATTATATGCCAGGCACTGGGATGTTTTAAGACAGAGCCCAATACTTTTTAAGTGAAATAAGGGTAGGAGACAATAATTATTAATAAAGAGAAAGTGCAGTTGTGAAATCTACATTTTAAAGGGAATGGATTTTTAGATTAGAGCATTCTCTGTACTAAGACTAGCTCTAAGCAAACTGGTGAAATCTCCATTATACTTTTGGAGTCCTTAATTTCCCTTGGTCTTCTCCCCCTTTTTCCTATTCAGGCTCTCAGTTTCCCCAAGATCTCTCTGCTCTTCCTTCCAAGAAAGACGTATTCAAAAACAGACCTGCTAAATTCATATTAAATTGTAAAAGAATATTTTAGTTTAATATATTAGCCTGCTAAGATACTTGAGAAGAGAATGGCCTTCTACCTGTGGAACTCTTTCCCCCAATAAAGAAGGCAAAAACCGGTTATTTTCAGGTGCAGTAGGCTCTCCCAAGTTCCCCAGATTCGCATTTTAAGCTAGAAGATACACGCTATGCCTGAAAGCAGTCCTAGACAGAACACTTCCAGTGCTGAGTGCTTACTCTGTTTATGAATGACATCAGTACATATTCCAAAAATACAATCAGCCAAATACAATTCATTATGTAGTTATATCTTTTGATATTTAATAAGTCACATTTTTTAAGGGTAGTAAACATAAATACAATTTACAGATGATGTATGATAGAATTGTACACCTGGAATCTATATACTTTTTATTAATCAATGTCACCCCAATAAATTCAATTTAAAAAGTCAGATTTTTTTTCTTCTGGGTTATATTTATTAAGCTCATCACTTATTTATGCCTCTAAATTAAAAGAAGATAATCTTGTCGATATGGTTTACGGCAGTTGCCAACCAGTGGTCCTTGGATCACTGGTGGTCTGTGAGGTCCGAAAGGTTGGCGATTACTGGTTTAGAAGGAATTTCTCCCATGAGGTGGAAAACTCTCCAAATAAGGCAATTAGAAAAAAGAGGGCTTACTAGAAATAAAAAAACTAACATTTGTGTAACTATTATCTATGAAGCAGGTGTTAAGTAGTTCCATGCTATCCCATCTAATTAGTAAACTAAATGTGCTAAAATTCAAAATTTAAATATACTTACAAACACATACATACCATGTTTGATAAAGCTACTCTGTCTTTAGGAACAACCAATGAGATATCAAAGGTGGCTTTGATGGCAGGCTCATCCCAGCAAGGAAAAGCCCTCCGAGCATCAGTAGCCTAAAAAAAAAAAGAATATGAAATGTAAGTATCACTGATTAACCTAGCAGTCAGCTCTTCCTCTCTATTTCCATCATTCCTTCATTGTTCAACTATTTACTTTCTACTCAGTGCCAAGCAACGAGCTAGGCACTAACGACAAAGAAACACAAGGCTTACTATAATTACCACATAATAAGGAAATAGATCTTCTACAGATCATAACAATTTATAGCATCGATTTTCAACCAGTGTGCCCCAAGATTTTTAAAACATGTAATACCTGACTACTTAATCAGGGCACTGACCTCTTTTCCTTTAGAATACCAAATAAAGAAATGACAACAGCCAACACAACAATGGCTGTCCTATGTGAATAAATAAAAATTATACCTATTTTTTTGCCATACTGGCAAAAACGTATTTTTTGGTGTACCACAGAATTTTAGTAGTTTATGTGTGCCAAGAGATGAAAAGGGTTGAAAATCGCTGGTTTATAGTATTAGAGTTATTTATAATTATATATACTTGTTATATTTTTGTTGATTTTTAAAGAGGGAGGAAGGGGGAGAGAGAAACATCGATCAGTTTCCTCCTGTTTGCACCCTGACCAGGAATGGAACACACAACCTGGGTGTATATGCTCTAACCAGAAATCAAATCCACAACCTTTTGGTGTACACAATGATGCTCCAACCAACTGAGTTCCACTGAACAGGGCTATAATTATATGTTTTTTAAAATAGATTTTATTGATTTTTTTTTTTTTTTTTACAGAGAGGAAAGGAGAGGGATAGAGAGTTAGAAACACCAATGAGAGAGAAACATCAATCAGCTGCCTCCCACACACTCCCCCCTGGGTATGTGCCTGCAACCAAGGTACATACCCTTGACCAGAATCGAACCTGGGACCCTTGAGTCCGCAGGCTGACGCTCTATCCACTGAGCCAAACCAGTTAGGGCAGTGGTCGGCAAACTCATTAGTCAACAGAGCGGCAAACCGCAGCTTGCGAGTTCCAGTTTGCCGACCACTGACTGGGTTAGGGCTATATTTTTAATAAAAAATATTTCAAAAATGTAATGCAATGGCTCCATCAATCATGTTAACACAACAAGAGCAGAGGGAGGGTCAACAGTATACTGTAAGGATTCAGAACTGAGAAAATATGGTAGGGTGCCTCTCTGGCTTTTATATCAAAAGTAAGAATATTTTCAGAATCTTTGATGTACTTTTTTCTTTATCTGGAATGTTAGCAATGGGAATAAAGACAGACATTCCATCAATTCTAGGTAATTCGTTCAATGGCATTTCCATATACTAAACATAAAACTGTCAACACTTAACCTGCTTAAATAGACCTCATTCTTTCTTTAAAAGTAAAAACAGAGCAGTTGTTAAAGCAAAATAAAATTTAGTGGTTCAGTAGAATATCAGTTGCAAAAGGAAGGAATTAAATAAAAGAATAAAAAAGAAAAACAAGAACTAATGACAATATTTTGTGTCATGAAAAGGAAGTAACAAAATATACAGAAGTAGAGAAACCCTGAAAAGCATTTTCTAAAGAAGAAAAATGTTAGAGGCTGGTTGCACTCTCAAAAAATTAAATTATAAATTCTATCAAAGAATAAATAAGACATTTGAAAAATAAGTAGAGTGTAAGAAAAGAAATGGTAGTATAAAAAAACCTAAGCTGAAACCGGTTTGGCTCAGTGGATGTAGGATCCCGGGTTCAATTTCGGTCAAGGGCATGTATCTTGGTTGCAGGCACATCCCTAGTAGGGGGCGTGCAGGAGGCGCCTGATCGATGTCTCTCTCTCATCGATGTTTCTACCTCTCTATCCCTCTCCCTTCCTCTCTGTAAAAAATCAATAAAATATATTTTAAAAAAACACCTTAAATTAGGAGCAGAAGCAGTACAGAAATAAATTTATAATAGAGGAAATTAAATGAATGATACAAATAACAAAATGTAAAGGTTTCTGAAATATTCAAAGGATAAAATGATGAAAGCAATCAAAGGCACATTTGAGTGATAGACACTAGAGTTACAGCTATTGTTAACTGAAGTTCCAGAGGAAGAGCTCAGAATGTACACACACACACACACACACATACATACATACATGCAGGTAATAAATTTTCAATACTTGAATTGCTTTTATACTATGTACCTTTCTTAATTAAAAAATTATCCTTAGTATTTGATACCTGTTGTTTTTCCTACTAAATTAAAAGTAATGCTGTTTCCCTCCCTCTTATCATGAAAATAATTGGCTGAATATAAAATAAAAACCTAAAATCATGAAGATAATTATGGCCAAAGGCACCTAACATCAAATAATCACACAAATAATAAAATAAACCTTTGTCAGAATATCTCATTTAAGATGCTAATACTTCAGAAAAGAATACCATACCTCAAACTGGGTGACAGCAGCATAGCGTACCTCTCCAGAAGGGGTAGTATATTTACTTCTATAGAAACCTTTCATCTTGTCATTCAGTTCTCCAACAAAATCTATCTTTAAGGTTCCTGTACCTGTGATTGAAGATAAATGAAAACCACTTTTAGAGAAAGGTTATAAAAAATATGTCCTTAAGACACTAAGTACAAGTTATCAAAAATATGTCCTTAAGATACTAATTCGACAGGCTATTTACAATATTTAAATCAATCCTTCCTTTTTCAAATACTCCTCCTGGCAATGGAGAGAATATAGTATTTACTAAAGTACATGGCAGACTAATCCTAAAGTAAACTTAAAGTTATGTGTAGAGTGGTTAACTGCCTAGAAAGTTCTTTAACTGTATTATTAGTCTCAAATAACCACTACATGAAGATAAAAACAGAAAAGAAAATGAACATTTATTATTAAATGTATAACATGCTATTGTGTTTTAAAAGTATTTATAAACTTGCAAGTAGGTGTTGTCTCTATTTTCTCAGACGAGGAAACTGGCTGCAAAGTTAAATAACTTGTCTAAGATCACACAATTAGTTAGTAGCAAAAATGGGATAAATTGGGGCCAGCCAGCTGGGGGAAGAGACTGTAGGAGGTTGGCCAGCCAAAGGAGTTTGGCTTGGGAGTACACTGACCATCATTGAGTGTCTGCCCCCTACTGGTCAGTGCGCATCATGGCAATGGGTTGACAGATCATAACAGTAGCTTAGGCTTTTATATATATAGACTAGAGGCCCAGTGCATGAAATTCGTGCATGGGTGGGATCCCTGGGCCTGACAGGAGATCAGAGCCCCTCAGATTCCCTAACTCCCCACCTCCTCTTTCCCTTGCTGCCTGTATCCGCTGCCACCCATTCCCTGGTTTCCCGTCCCAGCCCGGGGCCCGGGGCCCGGGGCCCAGGGCCCAGGGCCCAGGGCCCAGTCCCAATTGGGACCTGCTGGCCAGGGGGAGGGGCCAACCGCCACCACAGGAAGGAGGAGCCACTTGCAACTGTGACAGCCGACCAGGGCCTGCCAGCTGAGGGGAGGGACCAGGAAGGTTTGCCATGAGCCCCAAGAAGGGAGCTGGCCCTCGGCCTTCCTGGGAAAGGGGCAACATCTGCCGCCACCCACCCCCTGTTCCCCGTCCCAGCTGGGGAGGCCTAACCCCAATCAGGCTATCAGAGCCTGCCAGCCAGGGAGAGGAACTAGGAAGTTGGGCCAGTAGGCCCCATCAGCAATCAGGGCCTGCAGGCTGGGGGCAACTCCTGAGTTGAGCATCTGCCCCCTGGTGGTCAGTGTGCATCATAGCAACTGGTCATTACATCACTTAGGCTTTTATTTAGATAGATTGTTGTACAGATACAAAACCAACTCAGACAAAATGGGATTTTTTGGGGTGAGTATATATACTTTTTTCATAAAAGAAATTATTACCTAGTAGTAATCTACTAAACTCAGATGTACGACAAAATAATAGTAATCCCATCTACATTTTACAAATCAAATCACAAAAAGAAACAAAAATGTTGACTTTAAAAACGATCCTTTTAAAATGCCTATACATATATATTACAGGCTCTAGAGTGTGGAAGTATAATGAATCAAGATATAGAACTATAAATTAGCCAATTATACCCAAACTTTGATATCATAAAGTTTAAAACTATCATTTTAGAATGCCATGAAACAATGACACTAACAATATTCAAAATACTCTTGTATTTCTCCCTCTATCTTTCAAACATATCCTCTTGTATGTTAAAAAAAACTCAAATCTTCATCTTCCAAAATTGAATTTGCTTTTTAGTAAAATCCAAAAGTTTTAAAGAGTCCAAGTCTACGAATAAGTGAATGATGAACTGTAAACCATTTCTAAACAAAACACTAAGTGTATTTATTAACTACTTAAACTGATGATTTTCTTATTGCCACAAACTGGTTCTAAAATTAATTTCAAATGAAAATTTCAGACCTTTGCACCAAATTCATCACTAAAGCAAGTTCCACTTTCTTAAAGCAATCATACTGGGAAAACAAAACAACTCAATTGAAGTTCAATTGAATAGACATTTGTGATTTTAAAAATATATATCTTTTTTATTGATTTTAGAGAGGAAGGGAGAGGGAGCGAGAGATAGAAACATTAATGATGAGAGATTAATCATTGATTGGCTCCCTCCTGCACGCTTTCTACTGGGGATCAAGCCCGCAACCGGGCATGTGTGCTCTTGACCAGAATTGAACCCGGACCTTTCAGTACGCAAGTCGACACTCTATCCACTGAGCCAAATCTGCTAGGTCTATGGTTATTTTTCTTTAAATGAGACATTCTGGTCTGGCCAGAGAGGCACAGAAGTTGAGTGTCAACCTATGCACCAGGAAGTCACGGTTCAATTCCCAGTCAGGGCACATGCCCAGGAATGCGGGCTCAATCCCCAGTGTGTGGTGTGCAGAAGGCAGCTGATCAATGCTTCTCTCTCATCATTAATGTTTCTGTTTCTTTCTCTCTCTCTCTCTCTCCTATCCTCTCTGAAATCAATAAAAAAATATGTATATTTTAAAATCAGACATTTTGTCTTAAGGGAACATTGAATAAGTTTTTATTTTTTAAAGAGAACGATAGCCCTAACCACTTTGGCTCAGTGGATAGAGTGTCGGCCTACAGACTGAAGGGTCCCAGGTTCGATTCTGGTCAAGGGCATGTACCTTGGTTATGGGCACATCCCCAGTGGGAGAGGGGGATGCAGGAGGCAGCTGATCAATGTTTCTCTCTCATCAATGTTTCTAACTGTCTATCCTTCTCTCTTCCCTCTCTGTAAAAATCAATAAAATATTATTTTTTAAAAAAGAATGTATTAAAAAAAAGAGAGAACAATAGATTATAAGGACAGTAAATGTGAATATAGTAAAAGAATCTGAAAGAGTTCTAAATTACTGATAATTTAAAAATTTAACTACAAAATTTCTTTCTTTTAAGAATTCACTGACTTTTTTAAAAAGCAGATGTATCAACATTAATAAAGTTTACAAGGAATATCTAACAGATTACCAAAACCCATTCCCTTCTGTTACAATTCAATTAACAGAATTGGTAAGTCTGTTTTCACTAGGTTAATGGTTAAGACAATTGTTAGTTGTCTTTTATATAACTCAGATTCCATGGTAAATCTACTTCCAACTTTTCCTATTTGGAATAAAACTCAAAACTAAGTAAGAAAGGCTGCTTACACTTTTACTTGGTATTAAATCTCCAAGGCCATCAAACCATAACAAGATACTGAGTGACCACTGCCAAAAGTGGCATACTAAACAACATACAAAGTATTAGGAGGGGTTATTACCTGAAATTCAAACAAAACACAAGTTAAAAATGTTTTTAATTATTAATAAATTTAATTAATGTCACATTGTACAATATTAATTACAAAGTATTTATTATTAATGTAGCAGAATTTTAGGCCAAGAAAGAGCAGGAGAAAAAAGAACTTTTTAAAAATTAATTTCACTTATCAAATTTACACCATCTTGAAGAACTGATTGCCAGGTTGTCTAATTTTATACCTATTTGCACATATAAGTTACAATGCTTCCTCAAATTATATATAATGTTTTGATAGCCAATATTTATATGTTTGGGGTGGTAACCCTTTTAAAACATACAATGAGCTCATTTATAAATTAAACAATTGAAAAATTAAGACTTCCTCTAAAAAACTTTAATTGTTTAATAATTAGGAGAGTATAATAATTATTATAAAAACTGAAGTAGATCTTGAAATACTTTAATATAAAATTAATGAGCCTACTAAATACAATAACATCAAAGACAGATTATAGAAAAAGAGAGTAAAGGTCTTTGCCTCTGTGTGATCATTTCTTATGATCTTTCAAAAGTTAAGATCTTCTAATGTTTCTCCAAATAAATGCCCCTCTACAGGATCTTTAACCACTGATTCTGAGGTTTTTAGGTCTTACAAAGATTATGGTAACCTAACACTATTCTAGAATGGTGCCAATTTCAGAAAAGGTATTTTACTTAGAGAGAGGATGGGAGAGTGTGAGAGAGAGAGAAACATCAACATGAGAGCAGAACATCAATGAGCTGCCTCCTGCAAGCCCCCTACCAGGGATCAAGTCCACAATCCAGGCATGTGCCCTGACCAGAAATGGAACTGGCAACCTTTTGGTGCATGGGAAGATGCTCAACCAACTAAGCCATGCTGGCCAAGGCTATTTTAACCTCTTTACATGGCTAAGCATGGAATTCGAGGTTGAAAATTAAAATCTCATAACTTTTGAAGAAATGGCTTTATTAGAGTCTAGTTTTCATTTTTTAAAAATGTTTTTTATTGATTTGATGGGGAGTGAGGAGAAGGGAATAAAGAAAAGGAGAGGAACGAGGAGAGGGAAAGGGAGAGGGAAAAGGAGAGGGAAACACTGATGAGAGAGAACCACTGACTGGCTGCCTCCTGCACACCCCCTGGGATCGAGTACACAGTTTGGGCATGTGCCCTAACCAGGAACCCAATGGCAACCTCTTGGTGCATGGGATGATACTCAAGTAACTGAGCCACATTGGCCAGGCTAGTTTCCACTGGTGATGGTAATCAGCTACTATTCTGATCCCTGAACTTTGAGGGGGAATTTCAATTTTTAAGTTACATTCTTAGGTATCTGTTAGTGATCACAGCAAAACATTTATATTTTTAATAATTTCATACAAAAAAATCCTAGTTAGAAAAAGGCAAAATAAAAGGTCATTAAGAGCCCTGAATAAAAAGTAACTTGCCCAATTAAATTTTTTTTAAAAAATACTTTTATATTAAGGCAATGTATTCTCAGTTTAAAAAATTTTAAAACCAGAGAAAGGTATTAATCAGAATAAAAATCGATTACTTCAACAACCAGACATATAATTTTATCTGTACCATTTCAGAGTTATGATTCATCACCTTGTATATGTAATTTTGTATTCTGCTTTTTAATTTCATATTATAATAAGCACTTTACAGTGTTAAGAATTCACAAACATCACTTTTAATTGCTACTAGTATATATATTCCACCAGACAGACACTTTCTAATATGTCATAGTTGGATTATTTCCTTAATGTTGGACAAACACATTAATTACAATTTTTTACTACCTTAGTAATATCTCCATAGATAATCCTTGGCATAAAGCCTTTTTCATATTTATAATTTTTCTTTAAGATATGTTCCTATTATCAGAATTGCTGGGTCAAAGGACATAAACATGTTTAGTCTCTTGAAACATACTGCCAGACTGCTTCTAAATAAATTACATGGATTTATACTCCTACCAAAAATATTAAGTCAGTCACATTATCAAGAATATTTTTCAAATTTCAGTTTACAGAACAAAAACTGGTATATCAGTAACTGTTGTTTTGATATTTCTCATGACTAGGAAGCTGAATATTAGTATCTTTTCACATGTTTTTTTTTTTAATATATTTTTTTATTGAATTCAGAGAGGACAAGAGAGGGAGAAATAGAAACATCAATGAGAGAGAATCACTAACTGGGGAGGCAGGGAGAAACCTGCAACCCACGTTGGTGCCCTTGACAGGAAAAGGAACCTTGACAGGAAATGTTCATGGGCCGACACTCTAACCACTGAACTTCACTGGCCAGAGCTAATCAAAGTCTTAGTGCTTTTTTACCAACAAATGTGTATATAACTTTTCCCATTATTTTAAGTTTGGAAAGTCTTCTATTTTCTTCTATTGTGGTTTTATAACTAATAGTAACATATTAACAAATCTTTCCTTCCATACCCTCACTAGCATTTTATCTATCTAGTCTTCAGTTGTACAACAAAATTATCTATGGGATATTCATATCAGAGATTTGGAATTAATTAGTTAAAGATGGAGCTAGGTAACTGTATTTTAAAAAAACTGAAACTGAAAAGGTAAAAAACAATGCCTTATGTTCTAAGGTAAAAATGAGTATTAATTTTGGGTTTCTCTCTTTCTCTCTCTCTCTCCTCCACACAGCCCTCATTTTCTCCCGGTGGTCCAAAAGTTGTAATATACCTGATTTTAATATGCTTAAAACACGAGTAGGGAAAATGGCATACAATGGATTTCTTGGAAGAAGTACGATGCCACTATTCTTCATCGGACTTTACAAAAGCCGCATCTCTTACCTGGTTGGAGAGTACTAGGAAAAGACAAGGTGACTTTCTCATCTTCATTCTGATAGTTAAATCCTGTAGCATGTATTTCTGGAATGGAAAAAAAAATTACAATAAATCTGACTGAACTTATTAGGTTAAATTCAGACTTTCAAGAGCAAAATCTCTACTAAAAGGAAATTCTTAACTTAATAAATTAAGTTCCTACCAAGAAAAGTGTCATTTCAAACTAACCTCTTAAGGATATGGGATCTTCATTAAATATTCTCCTTAAAAACAATCCTTATACGTCCTACATTAATTCACAACACTTTATGATATAAGGGAAATGGGGGTTACTTCACATTTATATGTGAAGAGGTTTTCTCCCAGATTCTCAGACCTGCTTCATTCTTCGCTTTTTATGTTTCAGTCTTACTCATGATCATTTGAAGACTGAGAAAACTGCTGAGCTTTCAGTGTTAGAGATAGCAATGAAAGTTCTGTTTCCCACCCAAAGGTAACAATTCCAACTAAGACATAAGTCATACTAACTTCCAGCAAAATTCTTTGTTGTTAGATTTTACAGAAATAAAGAAGGTGAAAACAGATGTGTGAGTTAAATTAAGGCTTTGATTTGCTTTCTGCCAGGAGTGAGAAGAGACTGCTTATTTGATTGAGACTTTAGAAAACTTAATTGACACTTTCGGGAAAGAGCTAAGCAGATCAACTTCCAATCACAGTGCATCCCCATCCAAATGAAAAGTCAGCCAGTCAAAGAGGTAGCCTTAATAAGCACCTGAAAAGATGCTCAACATCATTAACCATCAGGGAAATGCAAGTCAAAACCACAGAGAGATACTACTTCACAACCACCAGCATGACTATAATAATAACAAAAATGTAATAGTAAGTGTAAGTAAGGGAGGATGTAGAGAAATGGGAACCCTCATACATTGCTTGATGGTAGGAATGTAACATGGGCAGCAGCTTTGGAAAAGAGTTTGGCAATTCCTCAAATTAAATATAGAGTTACCAATCTGACCCAGCAGTTCCACTTCTAGGTATACATTCAAGAGAAATGAACCTATGTTCACACAAAAACTTACACACAAATGTTCATAATAGCATTATTCATTATAACAATCCATATGTCTAACAATTGATGAACAGATCAAATGTGTTACACAACAAAATATTTGACAACAAAAAGATATGAAGTGCTAGTATATGCCATAATACGGATACCCCTTGAAAACATTACACTAAGTGAAAATAAACACGACACAAAAACCACATATTTATAGGAACTGTCCAGAATAGGCAAATCTATAGAGACAAAAAATAGATCAATGGTTACCTAGGGCTGGTAGATTACTGGTTGAGGAGAAATGGAAATGACTGCCCATTAGTACTTCCCTTTGGGGGTGATACAATGCTCTAAAATTGATGCTGGTGATAGCTAAACAACTCTGTGAATATACTAAAAACCAATGAATGTACATGTTAAATGAATGTATTATATGGGATGTGAACTGTTTCTCAATAAAACTATTTTTTAAAAATATATTTTATTGATTTTTCACAGAGAAGAATGGAGAGGGATAGAAAGTCAGAAACATTGATGAGAGAGACATTGATCAGCCGCCTCCTGCACGCCCCCTACTGGAGATGTGCCCACAAGCAAGGTACATGCCCCCGACCGGAATCGAACCCGGGACCTTTCAGTCCGCAGGCCAATGCTCTATCCACTGAGCCAAACCAGTCTTGGCAATAAAACTATTATTTAAAGAGCGAGCCTAGCCCAGCCAGTGTAGCTGGGGTAGAACCTCAAACCATACACTGAGGTCACAGGATGAATTACCAGTCAGGGCACATGTCTGGGTTGTGGACTCCGTCCCCAGTGGGGAACGTGCAGGAGGCAACCAATTGATGTTTCTCTCTCATCGATGCTTCTATTTCTCTCTCCCTTCTCCACTCCTTCTCTACAATCAATAAAAACATATTAAAAATATTTTTTTAAAGAGAGAGAGCCCATCCAATGTGGCTCGCTAGACTAAGCTCGTACCATTCACCAAGAGGACAATGTTTTGATTTCAGTCAGGTTACATGCTCGGGATGCAGGCTCAATCCCCAGTAGGGGGCGTGCAAGAGGCAGCTGATTGATGTTTATCTATCAAAGATGTTTCTATCTCTCCCTCTCCCTTCCACTTTCTAAAAAAAAAACCAAACAATGAAAAACACCCCCAACTTTTTTTTTTTTTTAAGAGAGAGGTAGCTGCCCTGGTTGGTGTGGCCAAATGGTTTGAGTGTTGGCCCATGCACCAAAAAGGGTCCTGGGTTTGATTCCAGGTCAAGAGCAAGTACCTGAGTTGCATGTCCAATCTCTGGCCCTGGTAAGGAGTGTGCAGGAGGCAACTAATCGATGTGTCTCTCTCACATCGATATTTCTCTCTCTCTCCCTCTCTTTCTTTGTCCTCTGCCTCTCCCTCCCTTCCATTCTCTCTAAAAATCAATGGCAAAAATATCCTTGGGTAAGGATTAACAAAAGCAATTTTTAAATAAGAAAAAAAATAAAGAGAGAGAGGTAGCCTTATCACCCACAGGTTTAAGTCTGATACAGGTAACAGTGATTCAGATTTAATAACACTCCATGAGTCAGGCAAGATGCCCACAATTCATTCTTTTTTTTAATGAATCAACCAAAGACTGAATTGCCAATGTTTCTAATATCATTATAGTTCAAATATCTTTATAAAGCCAAAATCTTTACAAAACCAAAAAGAAACTATAATTTCAGACTTTAAAAGAACTTTAATAAATGTACTCCTCATTTTATAGATGAAGAAAATTAAAATTCATTCTACTATCATATGCTAACCCCTAAATTTGAACAGAAACTCAAGAACTGGCACATACACAGTACTGATGAACTCTATTGAAACAATGACTTTTGCTGGCAAAAACTAGATCTTAGCCTATTAGGAAAGTGAAGAATCAACTTAACGCTTAAGAACAAGCATGTCAAACTCGCGGCCTGCAGGCTATATGCAGCCCACAATGAATATTTTTGCAGCCCAGCCAATATAATATGTAAGAAATGTTTTAATAAAACTTTTGTAACTTAATTTTTACAATATCTTGTTATACATAATCTACACTAATAAAAGAAACATGCAAATTGACTGTCACTTCATGACACCCACCAGCCAATTAGGAGTATGCAAATTAACCTGACAAAGATGGCCGTGGCCCCACCCCTCAGCCGCTCCAGGCTTATGGGCTGCATGCATGCAGGTGGGGAACGGCCGGATGGGGTAGGATGCCTGCTATGAGAGGGAGAGCAGGGGAGAGGGAGGGATGGAGAGAGCTATAGGAGCAGCACTCCAGCTGGAGCGAAGACTGAAGGCGGCAGCTGGAGCAAAAGCCTGGGTCCCGGGTGCCGGAGGAAAACCAGTGTCAGCAGCCAAAGGAAGGAAGGTCTATTGCATGAATCTTCATGCAACAGGCCTCTAGTTATTAATAACAAACTACAACATTCACTAATGACTGATTACTATAAACATCTTTCATTCATTTCCTTATAGGCCTTACGTACAGGCGCACCACTAATACTAGCAGTGAATATTTTAGCAGCCAACAGTCACGTCATTAGTCTTGTACTGTCTTATTTGGTGTGCACAATAGAAAATATTTCGCTTTCAGAGAACAAGAAAAATAGGTTTATTTGCGTTACACTTATTAATTTGTGCAGTTATTCAGTGTCTGGTAAGTTAATGTTCAAAAAATATTAATTTTTATTAAAATGTTCTTTTATGTTAACAATTACTCATTTATTTCAGCCTTTTGTATTTAGCATGTCTCTATTGAAATAGACCTATGTTTCTATGAAAATTGAAGCTTTTGTTTTCTTGCAGTCTACATAAATTTAAACCTGTTTATGTGACCAGTGTTAACTTTTGAGTTTGACATGCTTAAGAATGTATAAAAAATGCTCAAAAAAGCTTCAAACTGGAAAACAAAAGAATAGCAGTTTTAAAATTGAAACAATCAAATACTGTAGTGCTGGATTCCATTAATGTACACATCAAATACATTATTACATGTGTACAAAAAAAGAGTAAAATTTTCTCTTATAAAAGAGAGAGTAGCCATGCATTTGAATTTTTTTTAAATCTCATGTATTATGGGATACTCTTCCAATTACTTTACACTGGAAAACATACTACTTTGCAAATATACATTAGAGTTTGAAATAACGTTGGTCAACATAGTTTTGGATATTCTATAAATAGCCACCATTCATCCAGTAGCTCAAGGCAAAAATATGGAATCAACTTAACTACCTCCCTCCATGTGTGTCTGTCTGTCTCTCATACCATACATCTAATGTGCAGATTTAATAGCCTATACCTTTAATCCCAAACTATTTAATTCCTCCACCACTACAGCCCCAGTCCAATATACCATTATTTCTCTCCTAGACCACTACACAATAGCCTCCTAACTGTTTCTATTCTTGCCGTTTTATAATCTATTCTTCACACATCAGCCAGCGAAATGAGAGATCAAAATATTCAATATGAAAGGCTCAGTCTATTTGAAGTTGACATTTGTTAGAAAGGACAAAAAAAGCACTAACCATAAAAGAAAAAATTTATAGATCTGAATCAATTAATATTTAACACTTGTGATTATTAAAATACACTGTTAAGAAAATGAATAGGCAAATCATGTGTGTGTGCTTTTTTGTTATCTATATGATAAAGAACTTGTATCCAGAGATACATAAACATTTCTACAACTCAATGATAAAAAGATAGCAACTAAATTAAAACATAGGCAGAAACCTGAACAATTTCATAATGGAAGACATACGGATTTGCCAAATTTCATTGGGGGGAGGGTAGTTTTGACACAATTAATAGGTATACCACTCTCACTGGTGCACAAAAGATGTCCTATGTACTGTTTATAATTGCCAAAAAAGTGAGGGATAACAAGATGTATAATATTAAGAAATGGCTTCGTAAAATGACACATCTATATAAAGGATTACTAGGCCTTTATGAGATATATCTACATATACTTCCTTAAAAGATGTATACTAGATTAAGTTAAAAAAGCAAGTTGAAAATATTATATGTATTATAATCTCACTTTTATAATTAAAGAAAAAAATTGCATATATAAAGGATTTCATATCAAATTATTAACATGGTTACTTCTAGAAGTGGAGGAGTAGGTGATATAATGAAGAAAAGAAAGAAGAGGACTTTTATATCTTATATTCTATATTATTTGATTTTATTACAAGTATGTATTTCTTTTATAATTTTAAAATATAAGCAAAAGAATATATTAAAAAGCATTTAATGATGATAAACTGTAATTGTTCACATTTTAAAAGTTATTACTGTGCAATGTTTACAAAAGTATTTTGAACTTTAATAACCATCTTCAGATCATCTTAATATCTGTGAATGATAATTTGTATATGGATTAAGGTCAATAACCTCTGAACCTACAAATAGTTGGAAGAAATATCGCTTGTTATAGTTCTCATAATAAAATGTGTTTCACATTTTAAAATGATGCGTCTAGACTTTTGCTTTGGCTGTGACAGCTTAGCTGGTGTCAGAAAAACTATAAAAACTGGGTCAAAATGTTTTTAAGTGTTTGGAAATCACACAAAAATTCTATCTTCACAGGCTCTTTGTTCATTTGTTGAATGTATTTATTGACTGCTAAGTAGAACACAGAGGCCAATAAAGAAAGAAGAGTCATAAAGTTTGCAGCAGTCTCGCTGGAATTACGGACTACCAAAGCAGCCAGGATTCAAGGCCAAAATCTCAAAAAAGTGGAATAACAGAACTTTAACATTCTTCATTCAATTTCCCCTCAAGACATCTGCTGACTACTCGATTTAAGCAGTTTTGTAATAGTATGGAACTAAAAATTAGTTTCAGGGCCTAAAAAGTAAGGGAAAACCTTAGTAAAGATTCCTGACAGGCTACAAACCAGCTATAAGAGCAAACTGACAGGAAAAAAACAAACTTAACTGGATCAAGATGATCTCACTTAGTGAAAACACTGAAAGCTTTCCCCTATGATCCAGAACAAGACAAGAATGCCTGTTTTTGTCACTTCTATTCAGTATAGTACTAGAGGTTCTAGCCAGATTAAGCAAGAAAAGGAAATAAAAGACATCCAAACTAGAAAGAAAAAAATAATTATCTCTGTTCACAGACAAAATAATCTCATATGTAGGAAATCCTAAAAGTTCCACAAAGTAAAAACAAAACAACAAAAAACCAAATAACTATAAGAATCAATAAACAAATTCAGCAAAGTTAAAGAATACAAAATCATTTAAAAAAAAATCAGCTGCACTTCTATACACTAATGATGAACAATCTCAAAATAATTTAACAAAATCATCCCAATAGCATAAAAAAAGAATATATAATAGTTAAGAACAAATTTAATCAAGAAAGTGAAAGATCTACACACTGAAAATTACAAAACACTGCTGAGAGAAATTAAAGAAGATACAAATTGCCCTGGACTGGTGACACCATTGATTGGAGCATTGCATCATACACCAAAAATTTGTAGGTTTGATTCCCAGTCAGGGCATGTACAGGAAGCAACAGATTGATGTTTCTCTCTCTCTCTCTCTCCAACCCCCCTCTAAAAATCAATAAAAACATACCCTTGGTGAGGATTTTTTTTTAAAAAGATACAAATAAATGGAAAGACATCTTCCATTCATGAATTTAGAAGACTTAATATTGTTAAGATGTCCATTATATTCAATGCAGTCCCTCTCAGAAGTCCAACAGTGCTTCCTGTAGAAATTTAAAAATCCATCCAAAAATTCATATGGAATCTCAAAGGACCCCAAAGAGCCAAAACAATCTTGAAAAAAGAACAAAGTTGAAGTCTCACATTTCCTGATTACACAGCTATAGAAATGAGAGAGAGAGAAAGAGAGAGAGAGAGAGAGAGAGAGAGAGAGAAAGAGAGAGAGAGAGAGAGAGAGAGAGAGAGAGAGAGAGAGAGAGGGAAAGTAAAGTACTCGCATAAAGACAGATATAGAGCAATGGAGTAGAGCAGAGAGCCCCAAAATGAACTCTTCCATATGTGGTCAAATGATTCTCAATGAGGGTGCTAAGACCATTCAATGGGGGAAAAACAGTGTTGGGAAAACTGAATATACACATGCAAAGAAATGAAATTAGACCTTTTATATCATACAGAAATTTTAACTCAAAATGGATCAAAGGCCTACATGTAAAAGTTAAAATTATTAATTCCAGAAAGAAACACAGAAGATAATCTTAATGTCCTTAAATTTTGCAATAATATCTTAAATAGGTTATACAAAAACATGAATTATAAAAGAAAATTAAGTAAATTGGAATTCATTGAAATTAAAAACTTATGCTCTTTAAAAAGCACTGCAATGAAAATGAAAAGGCAAGCCACAGACTGGGAGAGAGTATTTGTAAATATGTCCAAGAAAAGCTTCTATCTGGAATATATAAAAGATGCTTAAAATTCAATAAGAAGATAAACAACTCCCAATCCCCAAATGGCAAAAGGTCTGAATAGCTATTTCACCAAGACAGACATATGAATGGCAACTAGGGACATGAAAAGATGCCTAACATCATCAGCATTTAGGGAAATGTAAATTAAAACCACAACAAGCCTCGACGGTGTGGCTCAGTGGTTGAGTGTCGACCTATGAACCAGGAGGTCAAGGCATATGCCCAGTTTGCAGGCTCGATCCCCAGTGTGGGGCATGCAGGAAGCAGCCAATCAATGATTCTCTCTCATTAATTGATGTTTCTCTCCTTCTCCTTGCCTCTCTGAAATCAATAAAAATATATTTTTTTAAAGTTGAATATATGTATATGAGATATATACTCTCCAGTTCAGCTTCTGTAACAACATTCTTCCTTTCCTACATCTAGCCTAATTCATTCATTTTTGTTATTTGCTCAACCCCAAGGGTGATTCTGGTTTGAGGCCCCTGCCATATGTCATTGTTATACTTGGAGCCCTAACCAGTTTGGCTTAGTGGATAGAGCGTTGGCCTGTGGACTAAGGGTCGCAGGTTCAATTCCAGCAGGGCACATTCCCGGGTTGTGAGCTTAATCCCCAGTGAGGGGCCTGCAAGAGGCAGCCTATCAATGATTGTCTCTCATCATTGATGTTTCTATCTCTTTCTCCCTCTTCCTTCCTCTCTGAAATCAATAAAAAAATATTTTTTTAAGAAAAGTTATACTTGGATTCCCTTTACATAAAATTTCTGTATGAAATTCTATATCATATTTTAATACATTTGTACTAGCAATTTTCCCTTCTCTTTCAATCTTCCTGATTTGAGGATTAGTGCTTAGTTATATATGTATCTTCATAATGATACAGCAACTCTATTGCAAAAAAGATGGTGGTTTATTAATGTTATTATTAATGCACACATAATTACATGACAGAATATATATTACTAATAGCTAGACAAAAGCTGATGGTCAAGTGTCAGGAACCTTTCCTTTTTTTCAAGTTAATAGTTTTGCTGAAATTATTAATGTTTGGCAATATTTCTTCTAACTAACCTAGTTTATCCCTTTATTAAACACACACATGTACATATATATGCACACACTAAAAACTACAATCATACTTCAAGTTTACATGTCTTACAAGGATAAATCAGTGATGCTGGTGGATCTGAAGCTATCCTATATAATAAAAGCCTAATATGCTAAGTGTCTGATCATCTAGTCGGCTGTTCAACCAATCAAAGAGTATTATGCTAATGATATGCTAAGGCTGCTCAACCGCTCACTATGATGTGCACTGACCATCAGGGGGCAGACTGTCTGCCGGTTGGCCCGTCGCTATGATGTGCACTGACCACTAGGGGGCAGACACTCCAGCCAGTAGGTTTGCTTGCTGCTGGAGTCTGACCGATCAGGACTGAGCGAGACAGGCTGGCCATGCCCTGGAGCCCTCCCGTGGTCCCTCCCTAGCTGGCCAACCTCCTGCTTCCCTCCCCTGCCCCGATTGTACAGAGGCCTGACCTGTGCCCTCTCACTATCTGTGACCCCTCGGGAGATGTTAGAGAGCCGGTTTCAGCCTGATCCAACAAGCCAGGCTGAGGGAACCCACTGGTGCACAAATTCCATGCACTGGGCCTCTAGTATACTATAATGTTGTATGAAATATTATGACACTGATGAAAAAGTTTTTTTTACAAACATATACCTGGCAGAGTATAGTGAGGGAAACATTGATAAAAATCTTTCAAGTGATCATTTTCTAAGTGGCTATGCCCAAGCCATCTATCAATGATAAATTAAAAGACTCGTTACCTGTCAGGACCTGAGTTCAGGCACTCAAAAGTTTCGTATTTCTCTTGCAGAAGCTGATGACAATACTAATCCCTGCACTGTGTAGGGAGGTGCATTCCTTGCACTGGCTTAAGTGCTAGTGATTTCACCAACCCTTGAAGTGCAGAACAGTAAAAAAACAGTTTTCAGCCGTTTTTCTTACTGATTTCTCTTTGTTAAAATATTACAAAGTAAGATCTCAGATTTTAAAATAAATTAGTTCTGTTTTATAAAAGGCAGTGCCTTAGTTTAAAGAAACACATGCCAATAGGTATTTCTGAGTTACTGCACATTTAAGATGATCTTTTCAATAATTAAAAACTTACACACAAAAAAGCCAAAATCGTATGTCTTCAAATAATTGTCTAAGTTTATCTTAAAGCACCAAGATTTGGTGGCTACAAATTATGTAAACTGGTCTTGCAGAAGGTACCCACCAGTATTAATAGGTACTACATAAGATTAGCTGGGTTAATAAATAGTATCACTCCTACTGACTCATTTGTTCCCCTGCCATTAGCATACAAACCTGGGAGGACCTGAAAGTCAAATTTATAACTACTAGTTTATAAAGAAACAATGTTGTACTCACTCATAAGATAAAAATAAAAAATGCTGCCCCTGGCTGGCATGGTCAGTGGTTGGAGTGCTGGCCTGCACACCAAAGGGTCTCAGGTCCAATTCCCGGTCAAGGGCATGCCCCTGGGTTGCAGGTTCAACATCCCCTGCCCTCCATTGGGGCACGGGTGGGAGGCAACCAATCTATTTGTCTCTCTCACACTGATGTTTTTCTTTCTCTCCACTCTTCCCTTCCAGCCTCCCTTCCACTCTCTGAAAATCAATGGGGGAAAATATTCTTGGGTGAGGATTAAAAAAAATTTTTTAATGCTACTATGTCCAAGGGTAAATTAAGCTATATAAGCTGTATCTATATCTATATCTGAAAGGCAAAATATATCTTTGTTTCTGACCGAAACCCTCAAGTGTCAAATTTGTACAACTTTTCATTGTCTTATACTCCAAAATAAAATGGGTTCACACACGACTCCAGGATTTCCTATTGTGTAGGAGAAATGGGTTGAGAAATGTACCTTAGCTAGTTCTAAAGAAGATATTTTATATATCTAAAAAAAATTGATATTTTATCTGAATTCTCTCTAAATCCTCTTAAGTTTTCATTTCTCTCCTGACCCTCTTCGTGAGAACATTAACACTACTTCTTTGAGGTTCAGATCATTATGACTTGGCAGCATGCAATTACACATTTTCAAAATATGTTCTCGGAATTCTTACTTGCCAGTTTAGTAGAGGAAGATAAAAAACAAACCTGAGGCCTAGCTGGTTTGGCTCAGTGGATAGAGCGTTGGCCTGCGAACTGAAGGGTCCCAGGTTCGATTTTGGTCAAGGGTACATACCCGGGTTGTGGGGGGTTTGATCCC
Organism: Lasiurus borealis; assembly: GCA_004026805.1. Classification (NCBI taxonomy): domain Eukaryota; kingdom Metazoa; phylum Chordata; class Mammalia; order Chiroptera; family Vespertilionidae; genus Lasiurus; species Lasiurus borealis. Next base: position 7,798 of record PVJN01026510.1, on the reverse strand, counting down.
CAGCGGGGGTTGTGCAGGAGGCAACTGATCAATTATTCTCTCTATTGATGTTTCTATCTTTCTGTCCCTCCCCCTTCCTCTCTGAAATCGATAAAAATATATTTTAAAAAATACACAAAAAACCTGAGCTGAAATCATGCCAATTGAATATTTCTTTTACTATCTCACCTATATATACTGAACACCATTTTAAAACCCTTCATTGAATTTAAATGTTCTCCACCTACAACAAAGAAAGCTTGCCTTGATATTCTGGCTAATGTGCTTCCTTTTATCTTCAGTTAAAGAAATTAAATAACCTCTCTTCCATTCACCAAACACTTTTTACAGTGGCATGCATTCGAAGTCCATTTGAAGAATCTGTTCCTCTAACTTAAAATCGCAGCAGTTTGATCTAATTTACAATCAAATGAACGTAAGTACTTCTTGGCAATAATATACTCAATTGCTACAATTGAACGTAAGTACTTCTTGGCAATAATATACTCAATTGTTACCTACTTTGTCTTTCTATGGATAAGATAAAATAAGAAAAATTCATGAAGTAAATATTGCCAAGCCCAGATGGTGTGGCTCAGTGGTTGAATGTTAACCTATGAACTAGAGGGTCACAGTTTGATTCCGGGTCAAAGCACATGCCCGGGTTGCGGGCTCGATCACCCAGTGTGGGGCATGCAGGAGGCTGATTCTCTCTCATCGTTGATGTTTCTATCTCTCTGTCCTTCTCCCTTCCTCTCTGAAATCTATAAAAATATATATTAAAAAATAAATACATAAAAAGGAAAATGATTAACTTGGTGTGTTTCTAAATTATATATATATATGTATGTGTGTGTGTGTGTGTGTATATATATATATATATATATATATACATATATATATATACCAAACCTTAAAATGTTACTTTTATACTTCTTTTCAGTATAGTGTAAAGGAGAGGAGAGGGAAACAAGCAATGCAAAATGTAAAAAGGTGAAATTTCTAACTTATTTTACACCAAATGAAAAGACTTTCTAAAAGGAAGTCTTAAGAGTAATAGAAACTAACCAATCAATCATTTTGACAAGGAATGTCAAGGTGAAGTAAAAAATTAAAAGCAATTCAGCTCCAATATTAACATACCTTTGAGTTTATGCCACTATAAAATATGCAGCTTATGTAGAAATAAGTTCATGCCAAAACTGATTACTAAATTTAATCCTTATTGTAACTACAAGATCTAAAATAGTTCTTATTTTAAAGATGTTCATTAAGTTCCTACACATTCTATGCCATGTTTCTTTTTAATTGATTCTTCCCCTGTAACTAACTCCATCATTTAGCTTCTAACCTTCATATTTGATATCATAAAGCAAAAATTTTTCTCACAGTTAAGAGTAAGACTTATCTCAATTTTAATTTATAGTTCAAGAGGAAAAAAATTTTTAGGAAAACCACATATGAACTAAGCCCACTTGATGAACCTTTCGTGTTCAAATTGCTTCATTTTTAAAATAACTCTTCAGTCTTTTAAAGCATGGTATTATATTCATTTTATACTTAAAAGTGATTTGTCTAGAGTTACAAAATAAGTTAATATCTGAAGTAAAATAAAAATTGTGACATTTCCATTATCTCGTAGTACAGATTATACTTTTCAAATATTTCCCATGAAGATCTTAAGAATTTTCCTATTTTTAAAGTAAAACTGTTATCTTAACATAATGCATATTTACACATGCACACACAAATACAGGATGCAGCAAAAGTAGGTTTATAGTTGTTTGTACGAAAAATAAACTATCTATATATATAAAAGGCTAAGCAATTGGCCAACCAGCCAACTGGACAGTAGGTATGATGTGCACTGTCCACCAGGGGGGCAAACACTCAATGCAGGAGCTGCTGAGCGACAGCAAGTTTGCTGAGTACCCACTTGCACTCCTGAACCCCTTGGGGGATGTCAGACTGCCAGTGGAACCCAACCTGCTGGAGGAACCTCACTCACTCCGAAGATGCCATTCGAGCCCCACAGATGCCACTGGAGCCCCGGCACCGCCCCAGGTGTGGCTGGCCAGGGAGGGACTGCAGGAAGTTACTCCAGGGCGTATCCAGCCCATCTCACCCAGTCCTGCCCCACCAGCCACCTTCTTTATTTTTTTTTTAATTTTATTTTATTGTTTAAAGTATTACAAGTAGTAGTATATATGTCTCCTTTATTTCCCTATTGACTTTTTTGGCCACTTTCTAATTAATTTCCTTTCAATGTGCACGAATCCATGCACCCAGCTTCTAGTAATTAATAGAGAATACCAGAATAAACTCTGTCTTTCATGTACTGAACTGTAAACACCTACTTTTGCCCCACCCTGTACATAACATACACATACAAATAGGAACAGCAAATTAAATGAAAAACAACTCTTACCTTCATCTCCCTCTGGTACATATGAAGCTGTAATAATGTCAATATCAGCACAATTCATCACAATCTGATTGGTTGCTTGCCTCACCTAAGGGGAAAGAAAAACCAGCAATGTCAGAAATAGCTTGATTAATATTTATATCTTCAACTTGGTTTAATATATGTAGCAGACAAACTTTTTATTTTTAAAAAATATATTTTTATTGATTTCAGAGAAAGGGAGAGGGAGAGAGAATGAAAGGTCAATAATGAGAATCAATGATTGGCTGCCTCCTGCACGCCCCCCTACTGGGGATGGAGCCCATATCCCAAGGATGGAGACCACATCCTGGGCATGTGCCCTTGACCAGAATCAAACCTGGGACCCTTCAGTCTGCTGGCTGATGCTCTATCTACTGAGCCAAACCAGTTAGGGAGAGGCATACTTTTTAAAACCCAGACTTACTAACACTTAAACTATTTATGTGTCAATGGTAGAAATAAATGACTAGTTTTAAGGGATCAAAAGCAATTCATATTATATTAAAAGCAATAACAAATGTATAAGTATTTCACAGAATTTAAATATCTGAACAGTTAGCTAACATAAAAGCAATTTTTTTCTTAAACCTTGATTTATAACTACCTCTTAATTAATCTTCTTAAATTTCAAAAAACTTAAGAGAGAAAACATTTTTATATGTTGCAGTTAATTTTGTGTTATATAACCCTTGAGACCTTTTATAAAATGGAGGAAGAGGCTGGAGCCATCCAGGCTCAGCCACCTGGTGTGCAGATGATCCAATAAGGTTGGAGGAAGAAAGCTAGTATCATAAACTATGTCAGAACTTTATAAAACACTCTTTAAATTTTTTGCATATAATAGACACTAATGACACTCCACCAAGACTAAATAAAGTTTTATTTTGGGCTTTGTCTTACTTGCTTCAGATCCAAAAAAGAAATGATATATAGAAATAATAAAAGCCCTTTCCTCTCTTCCTCATAACCACTATCCTAAGATCACTACATGTATAAAAATCAGCAATGTTTTTAATTTTATATAAATGCTATCAAATTGTGTATATATAATTTTATACAACCTGTTTTTTTCACTAACATTGTTTCTGAGATGAGTAAATGCTGATAAATTCATATCTAATTCATTCATTTTAACTCCTGCATAGTAGTATTCCACTTTATAAATAAATCAGTTATTTATCCATTTCCTTCCTGAGAAAAGTTCAATTGAATGACCGAATGACTGAACAACCAACCGGTCAACTGGTTGCTATGATACTCAAGGCAGGGATTGCCCCCTGGTGGTCAGTGTGCTCCCACAGCCAACCTCCCGTGGTCCCTCCCCCCAGCTGGCCAACCTCCCACCTTCCCCCCTCCTTCCCACCAACCAAACCTCTTGAAGTCCCTTCCCCCAGCCAGCTGGCCCCAATCAGCCCAGATCAGGGCAGCAGGCCAACCTCCTGCCCTGCAGTCCCTCCCCCAGCTGGTCAACCTCCTGTGGCCCCTGCTGGCCCAGATCACCAGCCAAGCCGAGGGACCCCACCTGTGCATGAATTCATGCACTGGGCTTCTAGTACTGTAAAAGTTATTTTAAATAGTACTAAAATAAATATCTTGATCCATGTTTTCTTGTGCACAAGAAAATTTTTTTACCAAAATTGCCAAATTATCCTTCAAAGTAGTCTCAACTGACACTCCCAGGAGCAAAGAATAAAGAAACCCCACTTCCTAGAGTCCTCGAAGAGCAACTGCTACCCTTATTCACTTATGTCCACCTATGGCATAGTCAGTCACCAGGTTAGTGACATGCATCAGAAAAAAAAGAGAAATCCCACTTTCAGCATCCTCTAAAAAAACTTGAAAATTATTGACAATCTGATAGGTATTAAATGGATTCCATTGATGTTTTAATTAAAATTGCCCAGATTAGTATTAACATTGGTTACTAAGCTTTTTTTTGCCATTAAGTTTTTTTTTAAATATTTTTTTATTGACTTCAGAGAGAAAGGGAGAGTGAGAGTGAGAGATATAAATATCAATGATGAGAGAGAATCATTGATGGATTCCCTCCTGCATGCCCCCTACTGAGGATGAGCCCATAACCCAGGCATGTGCCCTTGACTGGAATAGAACCTAGGACCCTTCAGATGGAATCTCTATCCAGCAAGTCAAACAAGCTAGGGCTGCCATTAAGTTTTTCTTCTGCAAATTGTCCTTGCCCATTTTTCAATTTGGTTGCAATCTTGCTTTTATATGCTTGTTGCATTAAACTTAATCTCAAATTCATTTTCAGACACTTGAATGGTCTAAATCAAAAATAACAAAAATATAGATACCCTAAATGACAAATGCCTGCAGAGACAAGCAGGTGAGCGCAACAGATTATATGAAAGATACGCATAAAGGGAAGCTATGCATAAAGGAGGGGGAAGTAGCCACTTCTTAGAGCCAACTAATTATTGCTGAACTGAAAAGCAGACTTCGTGTTGACAGATCTTCCAACTTTTAAAAAGTCACAAATTCAGATTTTATATATAATCTCTTAATTTTTAATTAGTGACAACTAACTCAAAAATTTCAAAAACACGGAAAAAAAACACACCAAAAAACACTGTAGACCAAGCAAAACCTATATGTAGGTCAATAGTGCCTTGAGAACACCGAACAGCCCACAAAACTAGGTAAGGGTACAGGAGTAATATAATATCTGTATGAAAAAGCTATACCTAACAGTAATCATTTCACTAACAAACCATACATAAGCATCATTAATTTGTCTTAATATGTTTTTACTGATTTTAGAGAAAGAGTAAGGGAGAGAAATAGAGCAATAAAAACATCGATCGGCTGCCTCCTGCACACTTCCTACTGGGGATTGAGGCCACAACCCAGGCATGTACCAGTACCTTAACCAGAAATCGAACAGGTAACCTCTTGGTTCATGGGTTGATGCTCAACTACTTAGTCACCTTGACTAGGCAAACATGAATCATTTTTTTTATATATATTTTTATTGATTTTTTACAGAGAGGAAGGGAGAGGGATAGAAAATCAGAAACATCAATGAGAGACATTGATCAGCGACCTCCTGCATGCCCCGCACTGGAGATGTGCCCACAAGCAAGGTACATGCCCCCGACCAGAGTCGAACCTGGGACCTTTCAGTCCGCAGGCCGACACTCTATGCACTGAGCCAAACCAGTCTCGGCGAATCATTTTAAACTAAAATTACCTGACATATATTACAAATAGTATGCTATCAAGCCTATAACAGACCGTCAAAATCTCTAACACATAAAGTGTTGGCTCATTATATATTTTGGCTCATTAAAAAAAAAATCCTTTACCCTGGCTGGGTGGCTCGGTTGGTTGGAGCATTCTTCCGTATACCAAAAATATGGCAGGTTCTATTTTGGTCAGAGCACATAGCTAGGTTACAAGTTCAATCCCAGGTTGGAGCACATAAGGGACACAGCCAACTATGCACCTCTCTCACATCGATGTTTCTCTCTCTCTGTCTCTCCCCCCCATGCCTTCTACTCTCTCTAAAAATCAATGGAAAAAAATATTCTCCAGTGAGGATTAACAAAAAAAACAAACAATAAAATCCTTCTCATAAATCAAATCTTGTTTCTAGACAAAAAATGTCACTTAATAAACATTTTTTTTTTAATTTAGTATTTCACCAGAACATATTTAAACAGCCCTAAAACTTTTATGTCCCAACTGGCCACTAATAACAAAACAAAATCTTTGAACAACAACAAAATATTTCCTTATTCATAAGTATGACTTTTTAAAAATTCAGAAACGGAGAAATGAAACACTTTACTGGTTGTACAATGAATCAAAACCTTCCAGAGTTTGAAGTTTATGCCAACAAAATAATAACAGGAGTTTAGTTATGTATCTTAATCTTTATCTAGGCAACTATATTTTCATCCATCAACATCTACAATGAATTTAATAATAGCCAAGCAGTTAATCTACCAATGTCAAGATACCAGTACAATACTACATATGTCAAATGACACCATTAATCTCACTACTATTATAACATTCTGAGGGAAAGTGTGTACTTTAGAAAGTCATGGTGCACAACATCCAATTACAAGTACATTCCAATTCCTCTCATGATTAGAGAAAACCCACCTGTTCACACCAATGACTTAAGCTACTTGTTGAACAACTCACTTTTTTTCCCCAGGAATTACTGCCATTTCTGGAATGGTGGTAGTAAAAAAAACAAAGGGACAAAAATACTTACTAATGAAATTAAACTCACATTTTAAAAATCTGACAGCATATCTGTTTCACATTAGAGATGCACTTAAAACAACAGGAAAATCCATAGAAAGTGCTTATAGTAGCATTTAGTGCCTGATACATAGTAATCACTGAATGGATATTATTAAGGCACACACACAAAGACAGAGATTAAATGTGCTCCAATCATAAAGATATTACTCTGAATATCATCTAGCAGCACTCACCAAACAGTTTATAAAGCATCTGATCAGAATGATATAAAATTTAAGAACTAGGTACTGTGATATATAGCACATTGGATATCAGTATATATGTATTGCCCAAGGAAGGCAATTAAAAATATCCATATAGACTTAGGCATATGGTTAAGTAGTTGATTACTACACTAGAACACTTCTTTTTAATGCTTTTCCAGCAATAGCACTGACCTGGTAATTCCGTATTTGATTTCTCACATACTTATTATCATCCTGTTAGTGCATATGACCTGTGTGTTCCACTATCAAAATACGTAATAGCAAGGCTGGTGTGGCTCAATGGTTGAGAGTCAACCCATGAATCAGGAGGTCAGGGTTCAATTCCTGGTGAGGGCACATACCCAGATTGCATGATTAATTCCCAGTGGGGGAGGGGTCGGTTCTCTCTCATCATTGATGTTTTTCTATCTCTCTCTCTTTCTCTCTTCTTCTCTCCCTCTCTCTCCCTTCATTTCTCTGAAATCAATAAAAATATATTTTTAAAAAATACACGTAACCATGCAAAGGATTTTCAGTTTTCAAGCTTAAAAGAGAGCAAATGCTAAAGTTCTCATATAAAATTGTGTTGTACTTTAAGAGTACCAAAGCTAAGTAATAACTCTACTGAAGAGGCAGCTTGACCATTTGTAAGAATTTCACAGTGGAAGTTTCCTATGAACTAGGAAGACAGCAATTTGAGACATGTTTTCTCCCCCTGAATGATCTTGACTATGATCATTCAGAAATACACCTTACAGCGTTTTTTTCTGGTTGCCCAAATCCTGAGATTTTAGTAAAAGGAAATCTCCAGTGTGACAATTCCAAATACCAGTCTATCTGAAGCCTGAGTCACTTTGCGTAACAAACAATTTCATCATTAAAATTTTAC
>PVJN01026509.1:0-28937 GCA_004026805.1 Lasiurus borealis | reverse complement strand
GTACCAACATCAGAATTATGAGCGTGCCAGAAGAAGAGAGAGAGCAAGATACTGAAAACCTATTTGAAAAAATAATGACTGAAAACTTTCCCCACCTGGTGAAAGAAATAGACTTATAAGTCCAGAAAGTGCACAGAACCCCAAACAAAAGGAATCCAAAAAGGACCAAAACAAGACACATCATAATTAAAATGCCAAGAGCAGAAGACAAAGAGAGAATATTAAAAGCCATGAGAAAAACAGTTCATTACCTACAAGGGAGCACCCATACAATTGTCAGCTGATTTCTCAACAGAAATTATGCAGGCCAGTCGGGGATGGCAAGAAATATTCAAAGTGATGAATAGCAAGAACCTACAACCAAGATTACTCTACCCAGCAAAGCTATCATTCAGAATTAAAAGGCAGATAAAGAGCTTCACAGATAAGAAAAAACTAAAGGAGTTCAGCACCACCAAACCAGTATTATATGAAATGCTGAAAGATATTCTTTAAGAAGAGGAAGAAGACGAAAAAGTTAAAGATAAAAATTATGAACAACAAATACATATCTATCAAGTGAATATAAAAATGAAGTGAATTAAAAATCTGATTAACAGAATAAACTGGTGAATATAATAGAATTAGGGGGATAGAAAGGGAGGGGATTGACAATTCTCAGGGGAAAATGGGAAAGGGGGATTCGAGAAGAGATTGGACCTATGGATGAGGTCAATGTGGGGAAGGTAAAGGCAGAGGGTGAGGTGGGAACCAGGTGGAGGGGTGCTATGGGGGGAAAAAGAGAAATAATTGTAATAATCTGAACAATAAAGATTTATTAAAATAAAAAAAAGAAATATGACATGACCTACATTTGAAATAATACTTAGGAGATCTTTAAATATACTGGAAGAGCCACACACAAAAATGCACTAAGGTATAAACAGGAAAAATTTATGAATCACTAACAACTATAGGTTGGGTTTTCTAGAATCTTATCTGAGAATCTCAGTTCAGGGCAATAAGGTGTTTTTTTATTTTTCCACAGAAGGTCTACATGAAAGCTAAAGTCCTCAAAATAATATTGATTACCTTCAGGATTTTGAAAAGTGGGCTCTTATAAATTTGTTCTAAATCAATACTCTTTCATATTACATAAAGATATGCATATAAACCGGTGAAAATTTCTAACCCAATAAAGCATGCCTCTTAGTCTTATCAAAAATAGCACACTTAATGAGAATGATGAAATTTGTTCATAGAGTTGTAAAAATGCCTTTTGAGTTGTAAAGTGAAAAAGCAATTTCTGCTTTTTAAACTTACTTCAAAACTAAACTATGGAATGAACTAACAAAGCTTGGAATTTAGTAAAAATAAACATCATCTGGGGCAAGGAAATAATTCTGTACAATGATCACATCTATATTTTTAGGGATTAAGTTGCTAAATTTACCTGAAGACATAATACATTAAGTTAATCTTAGGATAACTTTACAGAATTGAATTTTTAGTTCCATTAAAATAGTCCTTACTTTTACCAGGTGAAATAATTTATCCTTTTTTGGAAATGAATGATTTCAAATACAAAGCATTCCTGGGATTATTCTGCAAAAACACGTTTTTAAAAAGCTATTATATCCTACTCATGCAATTCTCCCAACCACCATTCACCCCCTTCTTTCAAATCCGTTTACATACACAAACACATAACTGATTAAGGCAACTCCAGAAGACTAAAATAGCTACAGTGAGGATTCTATTAATCAGCATGGGCAGTATGGAAATCTAAGCTTAGTCAGCTCAGGCAGGCATACAAAGAAAGACAGATGAACAGCTCAAAACATAGAAATGTATTTTTTCATAGTTCTGGAGGCTGGAAATCCAGATCAAGTGCCAGCCAATCTGGTTTTCGGTCAAAGCCTCCTTCTTAGCTTGTAGATGGTGCTCACAAGGCAGAGAGTTCCCTGGTGTCTCTTATTATAAGGACACTAACCTATTGGATCAGGCCCCATCCTTATGACCTCATTTTATCTTAATTACCACCTATAGGCTATATTTTTTAAGACATTCACATTAGGCATTAGGGCTTCAACATATGAATTTGAGAGGACATAATTAAGTTGCCAACAATATCAGATCTCCTTTCGCTATGTTTTTGGCCTTGGGCAAAGCACTAGTATTATAGAAGACTGGAGGAAAAAAAGGTGCATCCATATAAACCCCAATCCTGGTCACTTCCAAGTGGGGGTGAGTCATCGTTATGCCTATGACAAATCATGGAACTGCAGGTAAGGGCCTACTTGGATTCCATAACCAAGGTCATGGAGCCACACAATGGACAGGAGAGTGTAAGTCCTCTCCTTCCACGCTCACACACTTTTACCAGATATTGACTCAGAGGTTAAACAGTACACCTGATTCCTGACTAATTTACCTAACAAAGTTGTATGTCTTCCTGGGAGATGATCAAACTCCCCTTCCACTCCCTGAGAGTGGGCCTAACTGCTTGGAGTCCCTACCTTACCATTTCTGTCAACAGATCCAGAGGTTTCCGTCCACTTTTTCCAGATGCTGGCCAAGTCCTAGGCTGAAGTCCAGGAACACCTGGAGTCCCCCAGTTCAATTTTGTTGAAATCAGCAGGGTGCGCCTCCTGGAGGTCTATGCCACATCCCCAGTCCCCAAACCCAGTCCACTCACTGGAGGCCGAAAAGACCAGCATGGTTGGGCTTCTTGGTCAGCGAACCAGATGTTATAGAAGACTGGAGAAAAACCAAGCAATGCTTAGAGAAATGGAGTGACACAGCTTTATTATGCTGGCAGACTCAGAGGAGGTTGCCTCTCAGATTCTGAGCAAACCAATATGGTGGAAGCCCCTCTTTTATCCCCTTTTGGTGTCTTTGTCCCGCAAATATGGATTATACGTTTGGACCTTTCGTGGGCTTTGCAAAAAGCTGCAGGTGTTGAGGGTCTTAAGACCATAGCTAAGGGCCTGGTGTGGAGCCAACACTTGATAACCCCCCTCTGGGTTGTGTTTCGTTCATAGCTTTATGGCCTTTGTAAAATGTGAGCATTTAGGTAACAGGTTTGGCAAGACCATTTTGTGGAGAAAGGGGCAATGACTTAATTATAGGTTATCAAGAACGTACATTAGATTGCTGGTACAGATTTAGATTGCTAGCTCCCAAATACAGTGGTACCTCAAGATACGAGTTCAATTCGTTCCGTAACCTTGAGGTGTGGGAAACTATGAGACACTCGAGTCTCGGTAAACTGGTGGGTCATGTGCAGCTGACCGATCCACGCGATTACTCCTATCTCAAATGTTGCTTGTGTTTCAAAGCAAAAATTGCTCGCTCGACGGCTCGTATCTCAAAAATCTCATATGTTAGGGCACTCGTATCTCGAAGTACCACTGTATCAGGTTACTTTGGAATTAGCCTTTTAGCCTTCTTACTAGGAGAGTCATTTAGATTCTTTTCATGTATCAGCTAGTCCCTTTGAGTCCATAGAGTTTCAGCAAACCCATAGGATTGGCCTTGCTACAGGTAGGATATGGACCCTTGCCTGAATAGGCCTTACCCTTAGCAAGATTTGGCCTCACACAAAGTCCTGCCTCTCAGTCACTTTAACAGAGAGACTGAGTTATGGGGGAAATGCTTTACTTTCCTCAACATTTTTCCTTGTCCTGAGTGTGAACCTAGGAAGAGAGATTTCCTACAAGGCTAGTGCTCCTGGCCCTAGCACTAACCAAGAAAGATCATCTCAACACCTTTAAGGTGAAGGCTCTCATAGTTCTGTGCAAACTGAGAGGAGTTCAAGAATTTTATCTAATGGGGTAACTGCTCCAACAACCCTGGCTCACAAACCTAATGTCAAACAGAAGCCAGGTAAATACATCTGATTGAAGCAAAACAGTCTAAGGCCATACCACTCTGAACGTGCCCGATCTCGACTGATTGAAGCAAAACAAGTTGATACAGAAGAGCACATATTTGGAATGTCTGCTTATAGATATTACTTTATACATCAAAAAACAAAAGTATACAGAGAAGGAATAGTGCTTCCTAAAAATCAGTTTAGAAAGCATTCACATTTCCTCCAGCAGAAAATATGGTTAACGAATTTGTCCTATGAATGAAGATGACAAAGACACTTGATCTGGTGTCCTAGATCTCTTCAACTGTGATGCATATTCCTTCTGAAGTCTTGCCCTTTTCAGAACCAGCCTGGGTCATGTGATAGCAAGGTATATGCTTCACCCCATTTAAAAGCATCCATCCCTTTCTATAAGATGCAAGCAGAACTCATTTGCTTTAGAAAACTTCTGATTAGACCCACTCCAAAAGTAAGAGCTGAGACTTGCAATTTTCTGAAAATTAATTTTCAATCAGTCTCATTTTCATGTGTTGATTTTTACTAGTATATTTTCTAAGGTCGTTATGTTTAGTTTTTGTTTTTTGTTTTTCACTAGAATGTAGGCTAAGAGAGACTGTATGTATGCTTCAGTCTTTCTTTTTTTCACTCTACAGCAGCACAAACCATAGTGACTAATCAAAAGTGGCATGCCATAAATGCTAGTTATAAACTAAACAAGGAGGCATTTTCTACAGCTTCAGACCGAATGAAAGACTGTCACTGGGAGAGTCTGAACACAGGGGACACCCACCTATACTAGCACTTCAATTCTGGAAATTGATCCCTCCCTCCAGTGACCTCTCAGACATGGCCTATCTTACAGGCAGTCTCCCCTATCCTATCAACCCCAACTACACTTAGTCACTACTAGTAAGAGTTTCTGGCTATAACTCCTTAAAGACTATGAATCTCGACCCGAGTACATCACAGAGAATCTGAAATTTTGTCCAATAGCTGATTTGAATTCCTACTATGTGTCAGGCTTAAGCTGCTATCACCCTGGTAGAGGTCCTCACTGTAGCTAAATTGAAGTCTGCAAGAACCTCACACTTTTCATACATATTCTAATATGACAATCAGATTGTTGCCTCTCTCTAAACAATGCAAATTCTTAATGTGTTCTGCTCAGAACACTTCAGCTCCTCAGCATGATCATTAAAATATCTCTTCACAGACTCTTGGAGTTACACTGCAGGGTTCAAACCTCCCATCTGCCAGGTCAAGCTACAGGCCCCCGGGAATGTCTTCAGTCCTCTGTGCCTCAGCTATCTCCACTATAAAATAAGGATAATAGGTCTCCTCTCTCCAGGACTGCTTAAGGATTCTCAGAAGCAGCAGATGTTAAGTGCTCATGGGGGTCTAGACATAGTGATAATCTGAGTATTAGTGTCATTATCACTAGTATTTCTCACCAGATAGCCACTTCTTGGAGCTCACTATGCTGCCTCATCTTCCTAAACTTGATTTTTAGAGCACCCCTCATTGTGAATTGTGTTACCATGTGTTATATCTGGGCCTTCCCACACATTGAGCCCTCTGGCAGGCAGAGTGTGACCATTATGTATATTAGTATTCATCAACCTTAATCAGTGGACACTTGCTTGCCTGGGCCTCAGTGAAGAGCTGGGCAGTCCTGCAAACTGACTGGTGGTGAATCAGTTATCTGCTCAGTCACAATGACACCAATTTATTCCACAGAAATATATAACATCAGAAAAAATATATCTCAAAAGATGTTTTAAAGTCCTCTTTTTTCTCCACATAATTATCTAAATACATGCGACACTTAATCCAAAGAAATCAGATCCACCAGACACCGGACAATGGAACCATACTGAAAACTCTTGACAGCAATTTTCAAATAAAGAAAACACAAATAGGATCACAGCCAACTCCTACCTATTTCTTTAACCTCTCTGATTATAAATATTTTAAAACTTCATGAAATGTTGGTACCAGTCCCAATACACTCATTATTTATTATTCTTAAGTAGCTATGTTTATACTTACATAGGTTAATATACAATTATGGTTATAAAGAAATGTAAATTCAATCCCAAATCTCATTAAAGTAAATTAACACCATTCAACATTTATATTTTCCCTTTTTACAGAAACTTTAACTGCTTTGTATAATAATCTTGTATTTTTCCCATATTTGGTAATTCAAAATTTCATATTTTGATATGAAGCATCAGGGTTTGAAAAAACATTGAACATATATCAATACACACATGTGAAGTTACCTACAAATAAGCATATGTTCCCTTACTGTTGTTATTTTCTGTTTCAAGAAAATATTTCAATACATATTCATCATTATCTTATAAAGAGAAAATAAAAACTTAAGGTAGAATTGTCTGTAAATAGATAAAATATTGTAATACCAAAGGAGTCCCAATTTCTCAGGCTCTAATATTTTCTTTTTAAATATATATTTTATTGATTTTCTACAGAGAGGAAGGGAGAGGGATAGAAAGTCAGAAACATGGATGAGAGAGAGACATCGATCAGCTGCCTCCTGCATGCCCCCTACTGGAGTTGTGCCCGCAAGCAAGGTACATGCCCCCGACGGGAATCGAACCTAGGACCTTTCAGTCCGCAGGCCGACGCTCTATCCACTGAGCCAAACCGGTCTTGGCAGGTTCTAATATTTTCAAACAACACCTTTCCATTAAAACAAATAAAAGTAAGAAAAAAATGCACAAACAATTGACAGATGGTTTTAACTTGGCACTTGTATATTTTTTTAAGAATTATCTTCAAGCTGGTATATTTACCTTAGTCTTTAATGACTCGTATATACAAGTGGGAAAAGGACACCACTATGAATAATTGCCTAGTAAGAGAAAAATGCTTGCTCTGTTTTTTTCGGATAACCCAGATGTTAAAATTTTGATGGGATGGTGGGGGAGAGAGTGGTTGTCTGTCTGTCTGTCTGTCTGTCTCTTTCTTATTTACTGGCCTGAAAGGAACTAAGCCACTGGGGACAGTTCAGCCCTGGAACTCTGACAGAGCTCAGTTATCTGATTAATCAGAATCAACAGAAACCAAATCTTTCAGCAGAAGCTTGCAGTCTCTGCTGACCCAGCAAAGTTCTGCAGATGACAGTAGTAATAAAGCTTAGACATCGCCAATCATAAAACTAAAACCAAGCCCAGGTTTCCCAGATTTGGCAATTTAAGTTACTGTCATCAATCTAACATTTCTCCTGTTGACAATTTACGTGTAGCCCTAAGTGGGACTAAATATAATATCCAGAACTCTGAGAAACTAAACACTTGAACGATTTTCACTTTTCCTATATCTCCTCTCTGAGGTTAAGCAAGTAAGAAACTGAATCAAAGAGACTTTCAGCAGAGAAGCTTTCGTACCATTGGATAAAATTGATGGATGAGGAAGATAGTATGCTAAATGAAATAAGTTAGTCACAGATAGACCAACAATGTATGATTCCTCCTTACAAGGCATCTAAAATACAGTGGTACCTCGAGATACGAGTTTAATTCGTTCTGTAACCTTGAGGCGTGGGAAACTATGAGATGCTCGAGTCTCGGTAAACTGGTGGGTCATGTGCAGCCGGGTGATCCGCGTGATTACTCCTATCTCAAATGTTGCTCATATTTCAAAGCAAAAATCGCTCGCTCGGCGGCTCGTATCTCAAAAATCTCATATGTTAGGGCACTTTTGGAGGCGATGGGTATGTTTATTACCTTGATTGTGTTGATGGTGCACATTATTGTGTTGATGATTATACACATGCTAGAGGCCCAGTACCCGAAATTTGTGAATGGAGGGATATGTGTCCTTCAGCCCAAACTGCACCCTCTCCAATCTGAGACCCCTCGAGGGATGTCTGACTGCCCATCTAGGCCTGATCCCACTGGATGACAGTCAGACATCCCTCTCACAATCCAGGACTGCTGGTTTCCAACCACTTGCCTGTCTGTCTACCTGATTGCCCCTAACTGCTTCTGCCTGCCAGCCTGATCACCCCCTAACCACTCCCTTGCCAGCCTGATTGGCGCCTAACTGCTCCCTTGCTGGCCTGATTGCCTCTAGCTGCCCTCCCCTGTCAATCTGGTTGCCCCCAATTGCCTTCCCCTGCAGGCCTGGTCTCCCCAATTGCCCTCTACCAGTCATCTTGTGTCCACATGGGAGCAGCCATCTTTGACTACATGGGGGTGACCATCTTGTGTATTGGAGTGAAAGTCAATTGCATATTTCTCTTTTTAGACAGGATGTCCAAAATCACCAAATTGTATACATTAATTATGTGAAGTTTTTGACTACTCAATAAAGCTTGGGGGAAGAACAAAACAAAATGGAGAAGGCTAAAGTCCATATAATTGCTAATTGGGACCCTGGTGCTTCCTGTTCAAAGTAAGGGACAGTGAAGCTTCCAGGGCAGAGCAATTATGGTTTTTAGAATCAAAGAAGCAATATTGCCTATGAAAATCAGAAAAGGAAAAGCATCAATAATTTAGGAGATGATAAATGAGGAAAAGTATCAGATGTATAGACAGAAAAATAGAAAACTTAATTTTCTTTGAGACCAATTAATGTAAGAGCTACTTTGCAGAGCCTCAGTCAGAAAGAAGTCAATGTTGTTAGAAGAAATGGAATTCTTACCTAATCAAAGTTAACATGACACTTTATTGTATTAATGAAGCACATTCTGAAATACTTCACAGGACAATGAAATAAAAGCACTTAAGTATAAATGCTATCACAAAGCAAGACATAAAGACGTAAATATTCATGACATATTCCACATGTTTAATTAGGCTTTCTTCTTGATTCTTTTCTTTCTGATTTGTTTTTCTAGTAGGAAAAATGCCAAATATTATGAGCTTGTACTTCAGAATTTTGAACCACAATTTGACCTAACATCACCCTGTTTCATTTGGTAAGCAGGATTGTCAAAAATGACATATACCAATGAATTAATCATGTACGAAAGGGGGGAAGGAAAAAACACAGGATAAAAATCTTAAGTGAGATGTTCATCAGCTCTTCTTGCATCTCATATGGGTCCCAAAGTGTGGAAAACAGAAGAGTGAATGGATGGAAGATCACACAGACCCTGCTATCATAAATCTTAGACCTTTGACAAAAAGAGGAATGTGCCTTGGTTCCTCCACTATCCATTCTGTATCTGAGCTTTTGCACAGACACACTGGTATGGAGATCATCAACAGAAGGGAACTGCTACCACATAAACCACTTTTGAGAACTGTTCAGAGGACAGTTCTGCTAAAAAAAAATAAAAAGTGATATAACACCAATTTTATAACCAAAATCCCAAAATTTCCAGAGACTCATTCCTAATTACATAGCATATTATTATAGAACAGGCCCTATGATTAAATGCCCCCTATTAGATTTTCCCATCATGTTACCATGCCATGAGTGCCATATTTTAATTTTGATTACTTACAGCAGATGTCCTTTGTTATTATATTTAAAAATTTTTATGTTAATACAGTTGACATATCACATTGCATTAGTTCTAGGTGTACAATACAGTAATTAGACATTTGTACACCTTACCACATGATATCCCCAATAAGGCTAGTACCTATCTGATACCATACATAGTCATAACAATATTATTGACTATATTCCCCATATATAACACATATTTTCTTAGAGTTTCTTGTATTCTCAGTCTTATACTAAAATATCCGCTTACATCTTATCACATGTACTATACCTCCCTACAAAATTATTTTGCTAGTTTAAAACAAAGTTGACAGGTAAATTTATTTTTCTATTTCTCACCTGAAGAAGTTTTACAAATAAACAGTGATAATATATAACTTTTAGCTGGAAGGGAAACAGAAATCCCTAAAAAAAAAAAGTTGATGTTGTAGAGTGATTCATATAAATTAGTTTCGACAATATTTATTTAAGATGAAAATAGTCCTTCATCTCTAAACATCAGTCATCATCAAAAATTAGCTTTGATTTTAAAAAGTTTAATCAAATGTATTATTGTATGACTTCTCCTACTTCAAATTAATATTCCCAAGTCTCCAATATGCCAGCCTTTACAATGTTTAACATGAGCTATTTTTTATATGCTACAAAATCTATATCAATCTAATTTTCATCCTAGAGAAGTATGGGCAAAACTGGTGGATGACAGAACATTTTTAAAATTGCTTTGATTCAACATGGTGTTGAAGAACCCTTATGTATGAGCACAATCATCTATTATCGAAGAATACCAATAAGGCCCGTTAAGACCAAATACAATTGCTGTACTAGTAATCTTTCAAATAATATCATTCATTTTAAAGCTAAACAAACAAACAAACAAATAAAATCCTATCTAAAAATATATTCTACATTAATTGCATTTAATCAACAAATGAGCAAACCCATGCTAAGCCATAGTACAAACAACCCAAGGATAGGCTTACACCTTGACAAGTTAATAATACTCTCTGGAATAAAATGTCAAAGGAAGAAGCTGACTTATAACTAAACATGTACAATGTTGAGAAATCACATCATGAAAGAAACTAAAGAAAAGTTTTATTTTTGCAAGTGTATGTTTGATTGGACCCCTACCAATGTGGAGGCCAACTAAAACATGATCCGTGGTGCAATTCTAATTAGTGTGTCGGAATTCTGTTTTGATATAATTCTTATAAGTAATTACAGACTGCAAGATACCACACACAAAATGAATAATGCTCTGAGATTTCTTATTATTATTCATTATGCCTCAGTAACTTAAAAGAAATATAGTGTAAAGGTAGGACAGATGTACAGGTTTGGGGATATAGTCATAGGCTTAACAGAGTCCACCAAATGGGTATAAAATTGAACTAGCTATGGGAAGGATATATGGCCAGTGTGTTAAAATGCTAGGCAATTTTGTTCAATCTGTGTTGATTTCCTGTTAGATTCTGCTCATGTAACTATCCTGCTACAATTAATCTCTCAACTGCTCCCTTTTCTTGGTAAGGCTGTGATTACTAACCAGAGGAGAATACATTTGTCCCAGCAGGAAGTGAGCTATTGGCAATCTCTCTCATTCTAAGTCAAATAACCACCTTCTTAAGTAAAGGGCACAACCCTTTTTGCAAATTTCTATGTTGCTTACTGTTGAATCTATTATTACTTTGTGGAAATTAGTCAAGTGTTTTTGCAAATATTTAGCTATAAAAATCATAGTGTTCTTAATAATAATAATAATAATAATAATAACAACAACTTGTTAACCTGAATATCCAACAACGAGGAATGTTAAACTATGTTTTTACATAAAGAACACTATTAAGCTTAAAAAAAGACATTTTATATTACTATTTGACATAGCAACTGTTTATAAGTTTTCACTTCACATATTTTAACAGTCTAACCCTCCTCCAATATATATTTGAACTGAAAGAGATCTATATTTAAACACCAATTGTTAACAGTGAGCGATAAACTCTAGCCAGTGGGATTGTGAATGCTGTCTTCTTTCTTGTTTCTTATATGCATTTCTTAACTTCTCTATAAGAAATATAAATCACTCTTTGAGTAACAAATAAAGCCAAAAAGTTTTTAGAAAAATTCATTGTGCCCCCTCTGCCTTCTTTTCTTGACTATCTTTATTTCTATGGCATCACAGTAAGTTTACACATGTTTATCTTTGAATATGCCCAAAGGACAGAAGTTTAAATACATCCAAAAAAATAAATGATATCTTCTGAAGCCCTTAATTTGCACATCTAGTGGAAATCCCTGCTATAGTGTTTTCCTTTCACTCCATCTCCTGCCCAGGGACATAAAGCCATAAATCATGTCTGCCAGTGTGGCCACACTGGGAGCCATGAGCATTCCCTCTGTTTGCAGGGAGGTGTGGAGAGGCCATCCACCAGCTCTCTTTGAGGGAAGATCCTGAGGATTCCTTTATAACTCTTTTCCTGATAATATGCACTGACTTTTAACATTTTTGGAAGTTCTAAAGAGGTCAATATTCCTTCCCACCTTTCCCACTGAATCTGAGCCTACAAAATGTATCTGTTTTGAAAAAAAAAATCTTCAAAGAAAAAGTAAAAATAAAAAAATACAAAAGATAATAGTTTTAAGAAAAGGAAACAGGGAAAGAGAACAGAGAGTTCCTTCTTGAATATATAGAAAATGACTTACACATTTTCTACATGACTCATCCCTTTGAGAATGACATCCTGCAAGACTATGCTAATGAGGTTTCTACAAATTCTACAGTTAAAAAAAGTTTAAAAGCAAAAGCTTTTGTTAGAAGCTGCAAGTATTAACAATAAGAGACATGTGACTATGCCTTAGTTGATGGTCACCTACATGATTTAAGAACCCTGATATTCAGATTCAGGATAAAATGCTAGCATGTCCATCACTCTCCATCACTAGCTAGAGCCTTGGACAAGATGATGTAATTTTTTGAGGCCTTTATTTCCTCATTTATACAAACAAAGACAATACTTATCAAGGATCAACACATGAAGGACTGCTATTTCTGACCTCTATTTAACTTGCTCATATGACTTGGTCTTTCTAAAAATTCCTAAAACCATACCTAGTATGCTATCAACAGGCTCTGGTGACTCAGAGGAGAGTGGTACAGTCTGTCGAGCAAGAAAATAAACTCAAGACCAGTGGGGAAGACCAGAGGAGTGAGGAGATGCACAGACAGGAGGACTGTGACTAACTCAATTTACACATTTTGAATTTAAGTCCACAAAGAATGCCAGTGTGAAAAAGTGCCAGATGTAGATGAATCTATGATCTGCAGGCTCAAAAAAGGGAGCATGCTGGACTGGGGAAGTCATCCATTTTCAACCCTGACTAATCATGAGACTCAAGAGGGGAGTTTCTAAAATTCCTAGAGTTCTGAATTAATTGTTCTAGGACAGGGCTTGGGAATCAGAATCCTTTCTGTTTGTTTTCTTTCAACAAAGATTTCATTCAGATGAGTAAAACATTCCATTTTATTCAACAACCTTTTCATCTAAATGGATAAACTCTTTTATTCATTTGTTTACATTTTTAAGATAAAGTTCACATACCATTAACCATTGTACAGCATAATAATTCAGTGGCACTTAGTATATCACCATATTGTACGACCATTACCTCTATCTACTTCCAAAACATTTTCATCATCCTTACAAGGAAATCCTATAACCATTAAACAGTTGATCCCTGTTCCTCTTCTTCTTAGCCCCTGGCAACTACCAATCTGCTTTCTGTCTGTATGCATTTGCTTGTTCTTAATATTTCATATGAATGTAATCAAATTATATGTGATCTTTTGTGAGTGGTTTCTTTCGCTAGGTATCTTTATGAGGTTCATCCATGTTGTAGCATGTAGCAATGCTTCATTCATGTTTCATGACTGAATAATATTCCATTGTATAAAATATACATTTTATTTATCCATTCATCTACTAATGGACACTTGGGTTGTTTCTTCCTTTTGAATAATGTGAACAGTACTATTATAAACACCCAAGTATTTGTGATTACCTGTTTTTAATACTTGGTTGTATACCTAGGAGTGGAATCACTGGGTCATAAGGTAATTCTTTGCTTAACTTTTTGTGGAGAAAAATTGTATAAAGTTCTCCAGATGATCCATTATGAATCTGATGTTTAGAATAACTAGTATAGAATATGGATGAAGTCATAAAAATAAATGGATACACTAGGGAGAAGATAGGGAGTGAGAATATTGCAGGGTTAAAAGCAAAACCTTTTGAAAAATAACATGACTAGGGAGATATGCCACAGGAATATAGGGGAATCCAAGGGGGAACCATCATACCAAATGCTGAGGAAGAATCAAGAAAGAAACTGGGAGTCTGCTACATATGGCAAGATGGAAGTTATTAGAGAGTTGGCTCTGCTAGCTTCACTGAAGACCTGATTCAAGGAGTTTGGGGCCTATTTATATTATACCACTAGATTATATGAATTCATGCACCATTGGGGTCCCTCAACCTGGCCTGCATAATTGAGCCGAAACTGGCTCTACAACATCCCACAAGGGGTCCCAAATTGTGAGAAGGCACAGGCCAGGCCAAGGGACCCCAGGGCACGATTGGGGCCAAGAAGGGACGTGGGAGGTTGGCTAGGGAGAGACCACAGCAGGGTTCCAGAGCATGTCTGGCCCATCTTGCTAAATCCTGATCAATAGGACCCCAGC
This sequence comes from Lasiurus borealis, assembly GCA_004026805.1. Taxonomy (NCBI): domain Eukaryota; kingdom Metazoa; phylum Chordata; class Mammalia; order Chiroptera; family Vespertilionidae; genus Lasiurus; species Lasiurus borealis. The sequence continues at coordinate 14,856 of PVJN01026509.1, read as the reverse complement.
AGCAAGCTCAGCTACCAGTCAGAGCATCTCCCTCCTGGTGATCAGTGCACATCATAGCACCTGTTCGACTGGTCGATTGTCTGCTCCTTGGTGGTCAGGGCATGTCATAGCAACTGGTCCACCATCAACTGTCTGCCCCCTGGTGGTCAGTGCATGTCATAGAGAGTGGTTGAACAGCCTTAGCATATCATTACCATATTACACTTTGATTGGTTGAACTGCCAGCTGGATGACCAGACACTTAGTATATTAAGCTTTTAATATATAAGACTAGAGGCCTGGTTCACAAAATCCCTGTATGGTGGTGAGGACTCCCTCAGTCCGACCTGCACCCTTTCCAATCTGGAACCCCACAGGGGATCCCTTTCACAATCTGGGACCACTGACTCCTAATCACTCACCTGACTGCTTGCCTGATCACCCCTAACCACTCTGCCTGCCTGCCTGATACCCCTAACTGCTCCCCTGTCAGTCTGATCCCCTTAACTGCTCTCACCTGCCAGCCTAATCGCCCCTAATTGCTCTCCTCTGCCAGGCTGATCCCCCTTACTCAGTGGTCAGCAAACTGTGGGTCGCAAGCCACATGCAGCTCATGAGCCGCGGTTTGCTGCTCTATTGACTAGTAAGTTTACCAACCACTCCCTAACTGCTTTCTTCTGCTAGCCTGATCACCCCTAACCGCCTCTGCCTTGGCCCCGCCACCATGGCTTTGTCCTAAGTATGTCTAGAAGATGTCTGGTCTAATGAGCGTATTACCCTTTTATTAGTATAGATACTATACTATTCTATACTATACTATACTATACTATATACTTCTTCATTATTTGCTCTTAAAAGCCAAAGACCATGTTTCATCTCTGTTCTCCCTTGACACCTAGGAATGTACAATGCAAATATCAAGCCCACAATAAAAATCTTATTGGACTAACCTGTTTACAGTATACCTTGTCAAACCGTGCCAATGTCCCGGTCAGATAGAGCAATCAATGGCAGTAGGGTACTGACTGGGAACTATTCTGCTGAATACACTATTATCTTTCCAGGATCCTAACTACATGGAAAATATTTGGGCATAACACATATAATTAGCAAAATTATTTCACTCTAATCTCAGGAAAATATATAACAAATTCTTACATTTTTTTTCTTTTTGCTGCATAAAATATTGTTTCAGGTTAAAAGTATTTATCCATTGTTACACATAGGCCAGTCTCTGAATCAGTACTGTCAGGAGACAATGCTTCATGATTTCACTGAAAAATTATTTTCTGAAGTAAATTATTTTCTCTTATGATTAGAGAAAAGAGTAACTTTTATAACTATTATATTTTAAAGATGAAAAGTGAGAGTTAATGTCAACTTTATATTTGAAGTGACTTTTAAATTTAACTTAAGTTTAAATCCTCAAGAAAGAGCAAGCACATCTGAATCATACAAGAGCTATAAAAAATAGTTTGCATTAATTTTTCTCAATCTTAAGTATAAGCGCAGCCAAGAAATGTCTCCTGGAGCACTGAAATGAGCTCTCCTGGATTCTTTCACTCAATTAGTGCTTCTATTTTGTAGACAGTAACCGTATTTAATTTGAAATTTCCTCTTTCTGTGCCAATTCCAGTTTGAACCCCTTCCTATGAAGGCTTTAAATGTACAGCTTTATGTGACACACAAAACATTCAAAGCAGCCAAAGTAAGAAGGGGGGAAAGATGTTTTTCTTTAGTATCAAGCACCTGGCAAGAAAAGCACATGTCGAGCCTAGAAGGCATTCCCGGCTCTCCCCTGAGAGTCCAAACGGACTTGTTTTGATTTCCCTTTGAAAAACCATGAGGTTAAAGCACATTTGCTTTGATTTACAGTTTACCAGATTTTTCTGTGTTGTTTCTTGTTGTTTCTGCTGCTGTTGCTTATTTCCATTCGCCGACAAGTCAGAGAGTGGCCCCCTGACCAACAAGGTGGTTGGCAGGGAGAATCACTCTCTCCATGAGTCCGCACTATGGGTGGGGCAGAAACAACCTCCAGTGCTGAGGCCTTCACAGAAATCAGGTACCACCTACACAGCAACTTCCCAGCATAACCATAAAAAGGAAATTATGAGAAAAAATACCTCCCCACCACTCTTTATACTCTTCCTGCCATTTGCATGTCCCTGGTCTAATCTCCCCAAATGGAAGCATGGAAGAAAGCCCAGGCAGTTGCTAATACAAGAGAGCTTGTTAGATATGACACCAAAACAAAGGGACAAAAGAAAAAATATTAAATGGATTTCAAAAATAAAATATTTTTTTACGGAAGAAACGAAGATGGTGGCACAGGTAAACATCTAAATTGCTGCCTTGCACAACGATTTCAAAACTACAAAAGACAAAATGGACATCATCCAGAACCACAGGAAGGCTGGCTCAGTGGAAATTATACAACTATATTAGAAGGAAAGAGAAAAGCACACTGACACTCAGAGGAACTTCTGAAGGCAGAGGTACAGAGTTATGCACATGGAGAGGGCGGGCAATTGATATGCAGCTGGCTTTCTCAAGCGGGAGAGAGACAAAAGCTCTCAACTGCACTGAATTCCAGTGCCGGGCAAGACTCTGAGGACCCAGATTCATTTGGAGAGAAACAGGACTACCTGACAATAGGCAAAACTCGAGGGTGGCTTTCTCTCAGAGGTGCTTGCAGTGATTACCACAGGACACTGAGACACAGGGGCCTATTAGGGCAGGGCTGACGGGAAACCAATGCTGTCTGCTCTGTCCTGAGACTCCACCCCATTCAAGCTGAGCACAAAGGCTTTTGCAAGTCTTGTCTCATAAGAGTGTCTCCAGTGCAGACGTTCTCCCATTGTAGACACAGCTGATCCTCACAGTCAATTGGACTGGAAGCCAATTCCTCCCAGTGATACCAACAACAATCAAGACTTAACTACAACAAGGCTGTGCACATAACTCACAAAAAGTTGCATCAAGAGTGTCCACCTCAGGTAACTGGGAAGGCTGAGCCATTGGGTCCTAGAGGACACCTAGCACACAAAGCTACTCTATCAACTCAGGGAAGCAGCCAAAACATGGAGACAAAGGAACAGATCATAAATGAAAGAAATGGAGGAAAACAAATGACTGGATATAGAGTTCAAAACCACAATTATAAGGTTTTTCAAAATTTTCCTTAAAAAGGCTGATAAATTTAGCAAGGCCTTCAAGAATATGAAAACGGACCAACTAAAATTAAACATACACTGACTGAAATAAAAAAATATTATACAGAGATCTAACAGCAGACGAGAGGAACGCAAGAAAGATTTGAAATACAAAGAAGCAGAAAACACTCAACTATAAAAGCAAAAAGAAAAAAGAACCCAAAAATATGAAGGAGCTTCTGGGACAACTTCAAGCACACTAACATCAGAATTATGGGGGTGCCAGAAGAAGAGAGAGAGCAAGGTACTGAAAACCTATTGAAAGAAATGATGACTGAAAACTTCCCCCATCTGGTGAAAGAAACATACTCACAAGTCCAGAAAGTGCACAGAACTCCAAACAAAAGGAATCCAAAGAGGACTACACCAAGACACATCATAATTAAAATGCCAAGAGCAAAAGACAAAGAGAGAATATTAAAAGCAGCAAGAGAAAAACAGTTAGTTACCTAGTAGGGAGCACCCATACGATTGTCAGCTGATTTCTCAACAGAAACTATGCAGGCCAGACGGGAGTGGCAAGAAATATTCAAAGTGATGAATAGCAAGAACATACAACCAAGATTACTCTATCCAGTAAAGCTATCATTCAGAATTGAAGGTCAGATAAAGAGCTTCACAGATAAGAAAAAACTAAAAGGGTTCATCACCACCAAACCAGTATTACATGAAATGCTAAAAGGTAGTCTTTAAGAAGAGAAAGAAGAAGAAAGAGGTAAAGATAAAAATTATGAACAACAAATACATATCTATCAAGTGAATTTAAAAATCAAGTGAATAAAGAATTCTGATGAACAGAATAAACTAGTGAATATAATAGAATCAGGGACATAGAAAATGAGTAGACTGACAATTCACGGGGAGAGGGAAGAGTGTAGGTGGTGCAGGAAGAGACTGGACAAAAATCATACATATATGGATGAGGACAATGGGGATGGGGGGATAAGGGTAGAGGGTGGGATGGGTACCAGGTGGAGGGGAGCTATGGCGGGAAAAAAGAGGAACAATTGTAATAATCTGAACAATAAATATTTATTAAATTAAAAAAATGCTACAAATAATACAATTAACAAAGTGAAAATACAACCTACTGAATGGGAAAAAATATAGGATGTCAAAAAAAAAGGTATAAACACACTTTGAATAATTACAAAGGCCATGCTTATTAAAATGCACTTCATTTTGAAAATTGAGCTATCAGCTATTAAAGTATGTATACATTTATTGGGGATACCTGTATTTATAAATTATATATATAATTAGATACTTGTATCCAGAGTATATAAGGAACTTCTACAACCCCAAAAATAAAAAATAATGTGATTTTTTAAATGTGCAAAGGACTTGAATAAACAGTTCTCCAAAGAATACATACAAGTAACTAATAAGCACATGAAAAGACACTCAACATCATTAACGATCAGAAAAATGAGGCCTTCTGTGAAGGCCTCGGTGAGCTATCATTTCATACCCACTGGACTAACCAATTAAAAACCCTAACTAATAAAAGAGTGATATGCAAATTGACCGTACCTCCGCTACACTCACAAGCTATGCACACCAGCCATGCCCACCAGCCAATGAGAGTGAGTATGCAAATTACCCAACTAAGATGGCTATGGCCTCAGAGAGAGCAGGAGGGAGGCTTGGGTTGCCCCTGACAATTGAAGAAGCCAAGCTTTCCACCCTGGCAGGCCCATGCCTCCGCTTAAGGCAACGAAGTTTCAATGGCTCTGTGAGCAGGTGGCTTGGCTCCGCTCCAGGCTACAAAGTTTCAATTGTAGAAGATAAATAAATCCCAGATACCAGGGCCTCCACTTGGGTTACTGGGGGGCGTGGCCAGTCTGCAAACCACCATAGGCCTCTCACCCAAGCCACCCCACACCACAAGGAAATAGTCACCCTAATCTGGGACACCCTTCAGGGCAAACAAGCTGGCCCCACCTGTCACCAGGCCCCTATCCTATCTAATAAAAGAGTAATATGCAGATTGACCATCACTCCAACACACAAGATGACTGCCTCCATGTGATCAAAAGATCCTGCCTCCATGTGGACATAAGATGGCCACCACAAGATGGCCAGCAGGTGAGTGCAGTTGGACCAGGCCTGAAAGGGAGGGTAGTTGTGGGCCATCAGGCAGCAGAGGAGGGCAGTTGGGAGGGACCAGGCCTGCAAGGGAAGGCAGTTGTGGGTGATCAAGCCTGCGGGAGAGGGCAGTTAGGAATGACCAGGCTGGAAGAGGAGGGAAATTGGGTGTGACCAAGCCTGCAGGGAAGGACAGTTGGGGGGAACCCAGGCTACAGGGGAGAGCAGTTAAGGGTGACCAAGCCCATGGGGTAGGGCAGTTAGGGGCAAATAGGCTCGAAGGGAAGCAGTTAGGCATCAATCAGGATGACAGGGGAGTGGTTAGGGGGTGATCAGGCTTGCAGGCAGAAGCAGTTAGGGGCAATCAGGAAGGCAGGCAGGTGAGCAGTTGGGAGCCAGCAGTCCTGGATTGTGAGAGGGTGTCAGACTGTCCGTTTAGGCCCCATCTTACCTGGATTGGACCTAAACGGACAGTTGGACATTCCTCAAGGGGTCCCAGATTGGAGAAAGAGCAGGCAGGGCTGAAGGACAACTACCCCACCCCCCAACCCCTGTGCATGAATTTTATGCACTGGGCCTCTAGTATGGATAATAATAAGTGTTGACATGGATGTAAAGAAATTGGAACACTCACACATACCTGGTGGGAACATAAAAGGGTGTAGTCACTTTGAGAATCAATATAACATTGCCTCAAATGGTTAAATAGAGAGTTACAACAGATCCAGCACTTTCTCTCCCAGGTATATACCTAAGAGAAATGAAAACATATGCCCACACAAAGACCTGTATTTGAATCTTCATAGCAATCTCTCTTATCTAATAAAAGAGAAATATGCAAATTGACCATCACTCCAAGATGAGATGGCTACCACCATGTGGTCAAAGATAGCCACCCCCATGTGGACACAAGATGGCCACCACAAGATTGCCAGCAGGGGAGGGCAACTGTGAGGGACCAAGCCTGGAAGGGAGGGGAGTTGGGGGAGGAGGGAAATCAGGTCTGCAGGGAAGGACAGTTAGGGGGGATCAGACCTGCAAGGGAGGGCAGTTAGGCATCAATCAGGCTGGCAGGGGAGTGGTTAGGGGGTGATCAGGCTGGCAGGCAGAAGTAGTTAGGGGCAATCTGGAAAGCAAGCAGGTGAGCAGTTGGGAGCCAGCAGTCCTGGATTGTGAGAGGGTGTCTGACTGACCGTTTAGGCCCGATCCATGTAGGGGTCCCAGATTGGAGATGGAGCAGGCTGGGCTTAAGGACACCACCCCCCTTTCCCCAGTGCACAAATTTCATGTACTGGGCTTCTAGTATATATATAAAAGGCTAATAGGCAAAGCATCCCCTCGGGAGTTCGACCAGGAGACCATGAGTTTGATCACTCAATCTAATGTGCACTGACCACCAGAGGGCAGCATGGAATGAAGGAAGGCCCCAGCTAGCAGGTGACAGCCAGCAGCCAGGGAAGGAAGGCCCTGGTCGGCAGCCAGAAGTCCTTGATCGGCCCTGATCAACTGCCAGGCCTACAGTCCCTACCTGTGCATAGATTTCATGCACCAAGCCTCTAGTATTATTCATAATAGTCAAAAGTATAAACAATCCAAATGTTAATCAAAATGAATAAATAACATGTGACATATCCATACAATGGAATATTATTCAGCATAAAGAGGAATGAAGTACAAATACATTCCACAACCTGAATGAATTTTGAAAACATTATGCTAAGGTGATGGAAGATGATTTGACTTTGTGTGGTGGGTACACAGTACAACATAGAAACCCACACCTGATCACCTGACATCTATTTGATATTAACCAATGTCACCCCCATAAATTTAATTAAGAAATGACACATTTTATGTTCCATATATTTTACTACAATAATAATAATAATAATAAAAGAAACAGTCCATGACTTATGTGACTGCATTTATACAAGTCCCAAATAGGCAAATCTATAGAGATAAGATAGCAGATTAGTGATTGTTTAGTAGTTGAGGGAGGGGAGTTTAAAGGGTGGAGGAGTATGAAGATTGACTGATAATGGATGAGGGTTTCTTTTTGAAGTGATTAAAATATCCTAAAATTGGTTATAGTGATGGTTACAAAACTCTGAATATACTAAAGCTTTTGAACTATATACTTAGGGTGAATTGTACGGTATGTGAATTATATCTTAATAAGTTGTTTAAAAATAGGGAGGGAGGCCATCATAAAACCAGGAATCTGGTATTTCATTTCCAGATGCTCTGGTAATCCTCACTATCCCAAGTCTCTCAGAACTGCACAACTTTCCTCACAAAGATAGCACAGCATTCTCGTTCATTTGAATTTGTTCCTTGCCCTTGAACATCCTGCAACCACCACACAAGAACAGCATTTCTTCTATCCAGAGACTCACCCATCAACCACATCAGCTTTTCTGAGGGTGGAGGGGGGCGGTATGTTCTAAGGAAAGGGCTCAAGATAGCAAAATAAAATGATAGAGAACTATTGTCATGTGAAGATGGACAGTTTCGGGTTCTGGGTGAGGGGTTTATTTGTGGGGAAATAAGAATAGATTCTTCGGTCACATGCAGGAACCTGGGTTGGGGGTGAGGGCGGTGAGGAGACCTGGGAGCAACCACTGTCCTGAAGCCATGCAGTGAGCTTGCCCTCTGACTCACTAGGCATCCCAAGCAGGCAGTGTGGGGAGAAGTATGGACAGAGAGAAGAGGCATGTAGATGATGTCACCAGGGCCCTCTAGGCAGATATAGCAAGGCCCATTTTGTCAACATGACAACTGGTTACTCTAAGGCCACCTTGTTGGAACCCCAACACAAGGCATACTTAAAGCGTTAATGTAGTGAGAAAGTTAAAAGCATACTAATAACTGGCTTCTGAGAAAATATCATAGGAAATAATGTTTAAAAGGTATAAAAGTGTGTAGCCACCACACATAAGCAGGCACTGATGAGATTACTAATCCGATGATGTGCACAGAGCATTACACCCCATACCAGGTGCTGTCTAAACACAGTGCTCTCAGGAGTCAGGATTTTCCTCTCTCCTTTCAGGCTGTTTACTGAACTTCTGGGTGATGCATTCAGCTGTCAAATAGTTTTCTTTATAATTCTGTCTGATTTTCAAATTTCTATCAGATCTGTGTTTCCTATAACCAGTAGCCAGTGGGATGTAACAACTCCCACCCTAAAAACCTTCTCAGACTTCATAAAAAATCAACAAAGCCTTCTCGTTGGAGTGTAACACAAAAATTAGCACAGCAAGAACCAAATCAATGCTCCTTGTTGACCAAAAATAAATACCCACTGGAAATCAGCAAAGAAGCACCAAAATCCCACAGGTCTTAGAAGCTGAGCTCAGCCATCCAGAACCAAAGAACCAAGTAGTTAGTAGGACCTGTCTAACTTCTCACACTAGCTTGAGGCAGAAATTTTTCCAGTTTACTTCTCAGTGTGACTTTGACTGGAGGCCCTGGCTTTTCTATATCTTCTCAGAAGACTATAAACAAAACAAAAATAATAACCACTAACTGTCTTCCACAAAATCTGTGAATGGACAGTTAAACTCGTATTTTGGTTTTGCCTTTTTTATGAGTTTTCCCATTCATTGATCTCTTTTCTATAGATACAAGACAGGGACAAGTCAGAATATGAAACTCCCACAGGTGGTTCAGGCCTACCTGCAGCATATGACAGTTTTGCAAGAAAGCGCCAGATCTAGGAAACTCCTCCTGACTTCAAAGGAGAGCGCATACTTGAGGGTATGGCCATCGATGATGAGGGCTATGTCGTTCTCCTTGCCCAAAGAATTTCCAAGGTCTGTGCAGTGATGAGTAATGGCTGCCCTTGTTGCCTGAAACAATAGTTGGGATGGGTGGGGAGAAGGGGGGGAGGAAGGTCACATTTTTGTCTGATTAACATATCAAACCCAAAACAGAAATCAAAAGTTCCTGGAAAAGAGAACATATCCATTCTAATGTAAAATACATGTAATATATATGTATATATAATGTAAACAAAGTTCAATTTGGTATATTTATATATTAAAACTAGAGGCCTGATGCACAAAATTAATGCAAGAATAGAGTTCTTAGGCCTGGCTGGTGATCAGGGTCAATATGTGGGGTGACTAGCAGGGCAATCAATGGGGCCCTGCTGGCACCACCTGCTCACCAGCCCCGCCCCTACTGCCACCCACTTGCTGGCCCTGCCCCCCCTGCTGCTGCTGCAGATCACTTCCCTCTGCAGGGCAACCAGGGGGCAATGGGGGAGGGGGCCAGCTGGCACTCAACTTGGCTGGCTGGGGACCTGCAAGCTGGGGGCAGTTCCTGCATTAAGCATCTGCCCCCTAGTGGTCAGTGAGCATCACAGTGACCAGTTATTCCACCAGTCATTCTGACTTGCAGTCAATTTGCATATTAGGCTTTCAATGGACTGCTTTCTAGGTCTGTTTCATTAGTGAAAACATCCTCATGGTGATATATTCATTTGATATTTACAATAAACCATCCTGGCTGCAGCCTATTATAGATATACAGCATTCAAATTCTTCTTCTTTGGAACTTTAATTGCTAAAGTCCTTACAACTATATTTCTCTCCCCTCCTTTATACTACATATATATTCTTCTTGGTGCCCTATAGAAGCTCCATATAAACAAATGTGTTTCTTGGGAAAATATATGTTGCTGACTTATTTATTTTTAATTATTTATTGTTTAAAGTATTATATACGTCTCCTTTTCCCCCCCACTGACCTCTCCCCAGCCACTTCCAACCCTCAGCACATAACCTCACCCTCCCTAGTGTCTGGGTCCATTGGTTATGCTTATATGCATGCATTCAAGTCCTTTGGTTGACCTCCCCACCCTCACCCCCAACCCTTTTCCTCTGAAGTTTGATGGTCTGTTCAATGCTTCTCTGTCTCTGGATCTATTTTTAATCATCAGTTTATGTTGTTTATTAAATTCCACATAAATGAATTCATGTGATATTATCTTTCTCTGACTGGCTTATTTCAATTAGCATTTTGCTCTCTATATCCATCCATGCTGTTGTAAATGGTAAGAGTTATTTCCTTTTCACATTAGCATAGTATTCCATTGTGTAGATGTACCACAATTTTCTATTTCACTCATCTGTTGATGGGCACTTAGGCTGTTTACAAATCTTAGCTATTGCAAATTGTGCTGCTGTGAACATAGGGATGTATATATCCTTTCTGAATGGTGTTCTGATTTCTCTGGTTATATTCCTAAAAGAGATTACTGGATCAAATAGGAGTGCCATTTTTAATTTTCTGAGGAAAGTCCATATTGTTACCCACAGTGGCTATACCAGTCTACATTCCCACCAGCAGAACATGAGAGTTCCTTTTTCTCCACATCCTTGACAGCACTTATGGTTCCAAATTGTCATTTTGATTTGCATCTCTCAGCTAATTAGTGACTTTGAGCATGTTTTCATGTCTCTTGGCCTTCTATATGTCCTCATTCAAAAAATGTCTATTTGGATCCTTTGTCCATTTTTTATGAGATTGCTTATTTTTCTTTTGTTAAGATTTTGAGCCAAAACCAGTTTGGCTCAGTGGATAACTCTATGGATAACTCTGCAGACTGAAGGGTCCTGGGTTCAATTCCAGTCAAGGGCATGTACCTTGGGTGTGGGCACATCACCAGTAGGGGGCATACAAGAGGCAGCTGATCGATGTTTCTCTCTCATTGATGTTTCTTACTCTCTATTCCTCTCACTTCCACTCTGTAAAAAATAAATAAAATATATTTTTAAAAAAAGATGTATGAGTTCCCTATAAATTTTGCAGATTGGACACTTATTAATCTATATATATAAAAGTCTAAGCGACTGTTATGACCTTACTAACAAATGACCAGTCAATCAGTCACTATGACATGCACTGACCACCATGGGGCAGATGCTCACTGCAAGAACTGTCCCCTGGTGGTCAGTGTGCTCACACAACCAACATCCTGCAGCAGGCCAACCTATGGTGGTCCCTCCCCCATCTGCTAGACCTGATGAGTCGCTCCTCCCCAATTGCCTTGATAGAAACTTAGCAAGATGGCCCCAATTAACTCCGATCACTGGGCAGGTTAAGGAACTCCAGCTGTGTATGCCAACCTCCCATGGCCTGCCAAACTCTCATGGTCCTTCTGCCCAGCTAGTGGCTGCCTATCAGCCCTAATCCGTGGCCAGCATGTAGGCCCCACCCATGCACAAATTCGTGCACCAGGCCTCTAGTCAGATACAACATTGGTAAATATATTCTCCCATCAGTGGGCTTTCTTGTTGTTTTGTTGATGGATTCTTTTGCTGTGCAGTAGCTTTTTTATTTTGATGTAGTCCCCTTTATTTTCTCCTTAGTTTCCATTGTCCTAGGATCTGTACTGGTGAAGATATTGCTACAAGATACAATATGTCTGATATTTTGGTGCCTATTGAGTCTTCTAAGTTTGTTATGGTTTCCTGTCTTATGTTTAAGTCCTTTATCCATTTTGAGTTTATTTTTGTGTATGGTGTAAGTTGGTGTTCTAGTTTCATTTTTTTAGCATGCATCTGTCTAATTTTCCCAACACTACTTACTGAAGAGAATGTCTTGACTCCAAAATGCTCTTGCCTCCTTTATCAAATATTAATTGAGCATATAGAATTGGGTCAATTTTTGTTTTCTCTGTTCTGTTGCATTGCTCTATATGTCTGTTCTTATGCCAGTACCTGGCAGTTTTAAGAACAGTGACTTTGTAATATTGCTTGATATCTGGTATTGTGACCTCTCCAACTTTGTTCTTCTTTCTCAAAATTTCTGCAGCTATTCAGGGTCTTTTTTAATTCCAGATAAATTTTTGGAGAGTTTGTCCTAGGTCTTTGAAATATGCCATTGGTATTTTAAGGGGGATTGCATTAAATCTATAGATTGCTTTGGATAGAATGGACATTTTCCTCTGTCTCTTTTTTCAGCATCCTGTAATTTTCAGAATACAGGTCTTTTACTACTTAGTTAAATTTATTCCTAGGTATCCTAATTATATTGTTGCAATGGTACATGGGATTGTTTTTTAAGTTTCTCTTTCTGTGAGTTCTTTACTGATGTATAAAAATGCTGTCGATCTCTGGGTGTTAGTTTTATATCCTGTTACATTGACAAATTCATTTATTTAGTCCAGTAGATTTTTGATGGAGTCTTTAGGATATTCTATATATAATATCATGTCATCTTCAAATAATGAAAATTTTACTTCTTTTCTAATTTGGATGCCTTTTATTTCTTCTTCTTATCTGATCACAATGACTAGTATTTCTAGTCCTATGTTGAATTGGAGTGTTGAAAGTGGCATCCCTGTCTTGCTCCTGTTCTTAGGAGAAATGGTTTTAGTTTTTGCCCTGTAATATGATGTTGGCTACAAGTTTGTCATATAAGGCTTTTATTATGTTGAGGTATGATCTCTCTATTCTCACTTTGCTGAGAGTTTTTATTAAGAAAGGGTGTTGAATTTTGTCAAATGCTTTTTCTTCATCCATTGATATGATTTTGTGATTTTGTCTCTCAATTTGGTTATGTAGTGTATCATGTTTATTGATTTTCAGATATTGTACCATCCTTGCATCCCCAGGATAAATCCCATTTTTTCACAGTTTATGATCTTTCTAATTTAATGCTGAATCCAATTTGCTAGAATTTTGTTGAGAATTTTGGCATCTATGTTTATGAGGGATATTGGCCTATGATTCTCTTTCTTTGTATTGTCTTTATCTGGTTTTAAAATTAGGGTAATGCTGGCTTCATACAAACAGCTTGGAATTGTTCCTTCCTATTGAATTTCTTGGAATAGTCTGAGGAGGATAGGTTTTATATCTTCTTTGAATATTTGATAGAACTCTCCTGTGAATCTGTCTGGTCCAGGGCTTTCATTTGTTGGAAGTTTATATATATATATATATATATATATATATATATATATATATATATATATATTACCGCTTCAATTTCCTCCAGTTATTGGCCTATTAAGACTTTTTGATTCTTCCTGGTTGAGTTTTTGAAGGTCATATTTTTCTAGAAATATGTCTATTTCTTCTAGGTTGACCAGTTTATTGGAACAGAGTTGTATTTTTTTATGATTCTTTGCATTTCTGTGGGATCTATGTTATTTTTCTGATATTGTTTATTTGGGTCCTCTCTGTTTGCTTCTTAGTGAGCCTGGCTAGAGGTTCATCAATTTTCTTTATCGTTTGAAAGGACTAGTTCTGGGTTTTATCTTTTGTAGTACTGTGTTGTATATTTGGTTGTTTGTTTGCTCTCTATGTCATTTATTTCGGCTCTGATGTTTATTATATCCTTAGTTCTTCTTACTCTGGGCTTTTCTTGTTCCTCTCTTTCAAATTCATTAAATTGTAGAATTAGATACAGTGGTACCTCGAGATAGGAGTTTAATTCGTTCTGTAACCCTGCTCGTATCTCAAGTTGCTCGTATCTCAAAGCAAATTTCCCCATTGAAATCAATTGAAATGCCGTTAATCCGTTCCAGCCCCCTAAATGCTACCCCAGTTATTCTTGTTACGTGTTTTTGAATAAGAAAAATGTATTCATAAATGACAAATATTGTATAAAAACATAATAAAAGAGAATGTAAAGGAATAAACTGGTTTTATAAAGTGTATTTACCTACTCATTACACTCTTAATGCTACACTTTATCCCTAAACTGAATGTAACTTAACTAATCTTCACTGAACTTGATTGCTACTGGTGTTTGCATTTTTGGCCGATTTCAAAAAAAATGTGTCCAACCAGGTTTGCCTCTTTCTCCCTTTCAGAATGTTTCTGAAATGGGTGAGGCAAGTTTCATTGAACAGCTCCGATGCAAGACCAGTAGCAACTTTTTCGGGGTGTTTCTTTTCCACGAAGTGTGACACCCTCTCCCACATTCCTAAGATCTCCTTTATCTCACTTGTAGAGATCTCCTCCACCTCTGGCTCCTCCTTGAAACCAATTTCTTGGAGAACCTCCGCATGTTGCCGAGACTGCAACTCTTGTAACTCCTCCATGGTGAGTTCCAGAGAGTGCTCCTCGACGAGCTCATTCACGTCTCTCTCACCCACCTCCAGGCCCATGGATTTTCCCAGAGACACTATCTCCTCCTCCACTGGCACCTCAGGATCGAATCCTTCGAAGGTCCTTTCGGCTACAGCCTCAGGTCACAGCTTCTTCCATGCAGAGGTCAAAGTCCTCATTGTAACACCCAGCCAGGCCTGATCAATAATTCTGAGGCATATCACGATGTTAAAGTGGTTCTTCCAGAACTCTCGAAGGGTAAGGTTTGTGTTCTCCATCACCTCAAAGCTGCGCCGGAACAGGTGCTTGATGGACAGCTTTTTAAAATTAGAAATCACCTCCTGATCCATGGGCTGCAGGATAGGAGTGGTGTTGGGAGGTAGGTAGACAACCTTTATAAACTTGAACTCTTCGAGGAGTTCATCTTCGAGGTTCGGTGGGTGAGCAGGAGCATTGTCGAGGATGAGGAGGGCTTGCATGGTTAGGTTGTTTTCCTGTAGATATTTCTTAAC
>PVJN01026508.1:0-28957 GCA_004026805.1 Lasiurus borealis | reverse complement strand
GACAGCCATGGTGGTGGGCCAGATTGATGTCCTCCTGGCTGCATCACAGGGGTTTGTGGATCTGCACAGCCACAGGCCTCTGGTACTCACTTCCTCTCCCCGCAACCTTCACCCCACAACATGGCATGCCAACTTTCCCCAGCATGCTGTCACCCATGTGCACCTGCATCAGTCCCAGACCATGGCTCACACAAGTCACCCCCCCGCCCCCCCCTCCGCCCCTCAGCTGCACTTCCATCAACCCCAGCATGCCTACATCCCCCACAGGATGTGTGCACATCCCCTCTGGCATGCTCATGTCCTTTGGAGAGTGGGTGTTCTGGGTGCTGAGGGTGGGCACCTGTGAGATGACAGTGAGAGAGCGGAGTGGTGATGCCCTGTTCCCACAGAGGCCAGTGCAGCTATGAGATCACTTCTGTGAGACTAATGCAAGAGCTGAGGCGGGAGCAGGTGTGGACAGACACCTGGTGGGCATGGGCAGCCTTCGCTGAGGTGCCTTTGTTCCGCGTTAAAGATCGGGAACCCAGAGGGGGCGAGGAGTTCTATCCTCTCAGTGAAACGGTGAAATAGTGAGGATGACTGCAGAGAAAGAATGTGCACTTTGGGTGCTGCTTATAAATAAAGTTTGAAGATATTAAGCTAGAGTATCCCTGATGTTCCTGACAGTTTTGATTTTCTTTAATTCTGTTAATTAACTAGAAACTACAGATATACCTCATAGATTATGTGGGTTCCATTCCAGATTACCACAATAAAAAGAATATCTCAATGAGGCAAGTCAAAATCTTTTTGCTCCTGGAGGGTCTTGCATTAAATTGGGGAAAAAAGCACAAAATCTGTGAAACACAATAAAGTAAAGTGCAATAAAACGAGGTATGCCTGTATTTGACCAGAGAGCAGAGGGTGAAGGTATGATTTGATTCATGTCTTCAGTAGCTTGAGAAGTTTCATGAAGGGAAGGCTTATTGGCCTTTTCATATCCACAGGGGGCCAACATGAAAGAAACAGGCTTCGATTAAAAGAGGAATAGTTCTATTTGAATTTAAGACAAAGGCTTTTGACCATCAAAATGATGAAGAAAATGGAGTAGATAATCATCAGTCTGGGAGAACTGGGAACCTTTTCTTCAGCTCAGGAGTTAATTACCTCGAAAAGTACATCTTGGCCACATGATGAGAAACATCAATAACTTTAAGAAACTGGTGGGAGACCGAGACATCTGCTATTTGATGTCAGGATCAACCTAAACCTTACTGCCGAGGCAGCTCACAGCAGTCTCAGCTTTCTGTGCAGTTCTTTGAGGTTGTCTATATGCAAAGAACTTGAGCACAGTTATTCCACAGGTAAAAGAGGTATGGATAGTGGTTCTGAACTTTGGTTGCAAATCAAAATCACCTGGGGGATCTTTAAAAGCAATGTATGCATGGGCCCCATCCCAGACCACTCAAGTGGGAATCCCTGTTTGGGGGAGTAACTGTTTGTGGGAGGAAAGTAACGTGGCTATAAACCAGGCATGGATAGTTTTACATAACCAAGGAGAGAGGGTGCAGCTGGGCTGGTGTTGGTGTTTTATATCAAAGCAAGAAATCAGCTGAGAGGCTAAATGCAGTGTGAAAGCTGTGGGAGGGTCTTTGCGTGTTGGAAAGAAAATGAAACTAGTGTGGACTGAGTGGCTGTTTGGGAAAGGTTATGGGGGAAATGGTGGGAAGTTATAGAAAAGATAGGAAAGAATATAAACAAAATGAGAAGAGTCCTTGGTGGGATAATAAAGGTCTATAGTGCAGAGACTACTTTGTTAGAGGGCAGCAAAGGAGAGAGAGAGCAAGGATTTCAAGAGGGGAAAATGAGAGGAACAAGAGAGCAGCTTCATGGAAGTGGCAGGCATCCCATGTTAAATGAGAGCACAGGTGATGCTGGAGCAGAGATGGAGGCCTAGCCCAACCAGGCCTAAAGCTAGGAAGGAGAGTAAAAGGTGGTTTCAGGGTGCTGCCCAGAGCAAGGAAGTTAACCTCAAGGATGGGAGAACAGTCTACCTTAAGAGCAAGCCAGGGAGTGGAAGGATTTTTTCCAGAGGAAGGGACAGAGGAAAATGTCCCCTGAGGAATCAAGAACCTGCTGCCAAGGAAATAACTAAGGAATGACATCTATTGAGTCACCTCTGTGAGGAGATCCTAATAAGCAAAGACAGACGGTCTAGCAGTGCTGCTGCCCTGGACTCAGGAACAAGGGAGGGAGGTGATTTAAAAGGCTCTTTTAAGGGAAAGATTTAAGAGGGACTTGTCTGGGCCCAAGGGTGGAGTAACGCTCTCAAGCTTTTAACTTAGTTTAGAAGTAAATATTTTTCTGGTGGTTCCTCAAGGAGTTCTGGCTTCTCCTACAAGCTGGTCTTTTATGAATATAGAAAAACCAGGAGGGGGCTAAGGAGTCATGGGGTGCTGTTTTCTAGGGAATGAGTGTACCCCCTCTGCTGAAACGGCTTACCTAGGAAGGGTTTTCATTGTTCCTCCTGGAATTTCCTGACGAAATTGGAAGTTAGTGGGTAGCTTAAAGGAGATACAAAGTTATGCTGAAGTGGAAGGAAATGGTTATTTTAGCAATTACTGCCTTAAAGAGTGGTGGGAGGACTCCCTAAGCCTTTCCTTTGGCCACTCAGAAATGGAAACATAAAGTGACCTGGGATTCAGCCTTGCTTTCTCCTGGCCATGGCCATTCCTTTTCATTTGCCCTATGTTCCTTCTCTTACCGACATGCCAGAGACCAGTGGTTCCTTATACATATTTATTCATGTCTCTTAATAGAGGAAGTGAGAAGGAAAGAGAAACATTGATGAGAGAGAGACATTGATTGGCTGCCTCCCATAGGCCCCATCCTGCGAATCCAGCCTGCAACCTAGGTATGTGCCTTGACTGGGAATTAAACCAGTGACTTCTTGGTGCATGAGATGATACTCAATCCACTGAGCCACACCATCTGAGCAGGGGAAGCAGATTCTTATCCTGCTCTGGAATAGAGGAGGTTCAGAATATCTTAAACGTAATAGAAAATGTGTGTATATCCTTGAGGAAAGCCGAAATAGAAGCCCAAATAGGTTTGAGATCGTTGTTTCAGCAAGTAGGAACACCTGCAGTTGGCCTGAGCCTCATTCTGCACTCTGTATTATGAAACTGTTGTAGTTGAGCTGCTTAGAAGATACAAATAGACTAAAAGTTCTTAAGAATGGGACACATTGACTCTTTATGTGTCCAAGTAAAAGGTTTCTGTTTTCTGATTAACACAGTAAGGGCTCCTTCATGAGGTTTACATCTTGGCCCTCCCAGAGTTTTTCTTTCAGAGAAAGAGTTTTTGCTGATTAAACTATAACAAGATTTTCTCAGTAACATGTTTCCCTGAAACTTGAGCATGACATACATAGTTTGAATGCATTTAGGAGTTCAGATATGTTAGTTCTTGAGCTAAGTACAGTGTGTGGAGAATAAGTGGAACTTTAAAAGCACTGTCTATCGGTGTTAGGACAAAGTTCTTTATCTCAGTCTGCCATGGCCAGGGTTAGGGAATGAATGCAGCTTTGTTCCCATAGTAAACTTCCCGATTTGAAGCAGCATTTTTGTTCCCCACATGCATTGTATCTGCCTTTTTCCATGACAAGACAGAGTGGCTGGGGCAATACTGCTGGAAGTATACAGTGTGGAGCCACCCAGGGGTGTGGTGAAGGAAGCTTAACTTTCTCTCCAACCCTAGTTTTCCTTCTGTACTCCTCCATGTTCTCAGTCCTCACTCTCTTTAGGATTCCTTCAGGATGAGGAAATCCTAGCCCCAGTCCCTTCTTGAGTGCTGAGAATGATCTTTTAGGAGGCACTCAGTGGAGTTAAGGTCCCTGTAGTCTTATACTATTGCTGTCTGGTGTACATCCAGTGGGGGAAGGTTCAGGTTGGTCCCACTAGGTGTTTCAAATCCACTTCTGCCTACCAGTTCTAGCTTCAATAATTCATACCTAAATTGTTTAAAGGCAAACAACCCACTACTGTTTATTCTGGCAGCCATACAGTCTAGACTTGAATGCATCGACTTCCCAAGAATAACTTTCACTATTCCTTGGTGAGGAACTCTTGGGATGGAAAGCTCACTCTGTCTGCAAGTGTGACTTGATGAGCAAGAGGTTTGTATTACCTTGCTCTGCCAACCCTCATTACCTTGTTCACCGAGGACAGCTGTTAGCCAGGAGTGCCTTCTAATCTTGATTCGGTAATGAGTGAAAATAGAAGTTGGAAACTCACCTATTGAATATGTCTTGAGATATGATGTACAATAAATTATATGGTAAGAGCCACGTTGTCTGAACTGAACTCACAGCCGTCCAAAGAAAAAGCTACTCAAAATGCTGTGTGTATGTGTGTGCGTGCATGTGTGTGTGTGTGTGTGTGTGTGTGTGTGTGTGTGTGTTTTAAATGAGGTAGCACTCTAGCATGCTAAGACTTGGGTAAACTCATTGCTGAACCCTAAATACCCCCTATTCAGGTCTACACTGTAGCTCACAGTGGCTCAAACTGTTAAAAAAAGTGTCAAATCTTTTTATATGTCATGGGTTTTCACTAATAAACAGAAGTTGCTGATAATTTCTCCCCAATGAAGCATGCTGATGGCTAATTTGTACTCTGAATCTCAGTTTTTGTCTCACTTCAAAGACATATGTGAAAGTACAAGTGTTACCTATTGACTTAATTTCCCATTGATAATGGATCTTTTGCCAGTAACTCATTTTGGTTTCTCTCTGAGCATAACTGCTTGCTATTAACTCACTAGTGTTCTTGTAAGATTCTCAGCAGTAGGGATCTGTATCTGTATTTTCTATACGGAATGTATGAAAGAGCTTGCAATTCCAAATGTTTCTACTTCTTAAGACAAAATTCAGTAATTTCATGCTAGAAAACATTATTCCTTTTGCTGGGAAAGAGTTAAGCAGTCTGCTAGAATGCTGTGTCTTAACTGAAAATGGTGCAAAAGCTTCTGAGACTCTATGCAAACTTTTTGACAAATAAGGAACTGTAGGCACACTGCTGGTCCAACAGACCTCAATTCATATTTTCTTGCCACTTTTTTTTAGCTGCTTGAACAAAATAATTACTCATTCTCCCATCTCAGCACATAAAACTGACATCCTATACTTGCCTGAAGGTCTGTGTGAAAATTCCTTAATAATGTTTTGCAGAATTTCATTTTCATTATTATGAAAGTATCATTGAATATCCATTTATTTAACTGGCAATAATAATAACAAGGCTTACTTTAACTGCAACTCTGTGCCTGCATGTATGGATGATGTCTTTCTTCAAAATGTCTTTATCACCATTTCCTGAGTGAGTTGAAGGCTAACTCACTTTTTCTGGAGTCCAGTGACCCATCAGATGTTTTGTGATAGAGAAAACATGTGGCTCCAGGAATAGTTATGTTCTGCCTTCCTCTTTCTTGACATCACCCAAGCCACTGTCAGGCAGTTCAGGGATCTGTGTATGATTTAAAAGCAAATAACAAAACAAAACACTTTGCAATTGTACTTCCACAGTCCTCCAGGTGCTGGATGATGAACTGAGGCCAGAGCTAAATATTCTATGAGGCCATGAATTTTAATGAAGGTATTTGGCATTTTGAAATTCAAAAGGAACATTTTGCATTTTAGGCTGAGCAGTTCTAAGGCCCAGGAGTTGTACATTAGTTTTCAGACATGGTGGTGATTGCACCACAGAGACCACAACCATATTCTTATTGATTTCTCAGCAGTTTTACTCTTGCACAGCCAAGAATTTCTTGTGTTCCTGATGTGTAAGATCTATGCCTTCCCTATGCCTTCAAATGGGAAAGGTGATAAAGTTGGGACAGTACATTAGTGGATAATGACTTCAGATCACAATTGTGACAGATACGCACAGAAGCAGGGGCCCCATAAGTTCTTGATTTCCTGCTCAGAGAGGAGGGAATATCCTTTCCAGAACCAGACATCTTAAGATGAAGCCTTTTATCAAAGACCCTGTCCTCAACCTTTTTGGTGGGTAAAAGAAAGTTTTGTCTTATCTCAGTTTTCCCAAATGCCATATTGGTAAGAATACAGATATTCTGTATAAATCCTAGTAAGTAGGTATCCCTCTCCAAAAACCGAAGCAATATGGAGGTGAAAATTAAATTTTTACAAATTTCACTTGAGTTTTATATATCTGCATCTATATATTTATGCCTATTATAAATATACACATAAAATCCATATACAAGTCTATGCAACCTGCCTATATATACACATACACATGCAATTCAATTAAATATATATTTAATCAGGTTATAATAAAATCATATGTATATATAATCAAATCTATGTACATATAATCAAATCTGATGCATAATCAAATTATATATAAAATCAAATTTACATATGAAATCAAATTATTTATGAATATGTAATCAAATTATATAATCAAATGTATATTATCTATCTGTGTGTGTGTGTGTGTGTGTGTGTGTGTGTGTGTTAACATTTTATATATTTGTAACATTAGTTTAACCATCACATTTTACATTGTTCTTAACTCACTTTAATTTGAGGACCTCACTGACCTCATAAAATAAATGAGGCTTCTAGTCCTTCTGCCATATTAGCCCTCACTCCATAAGTCAGCAAACCTATGTGTAGATGCTGTTAAGGTTGAATACATCCATTCCTATGATATATAAATATGAATGGATAATAACCAAAAAATGGGCCCACTAAGCCTACTGCAACATGGATTTGCATCAAGAGTCCATTAATCAAATAACACACATAAGCCTCTTAGAATAGTTGATCATGGTGATTTTTATGTTTCAATAATTCAATGTTCTATCATAGCAAATTAAGATTTTTCTTTCTCTGATGCACAATCAACCAACCTCATAGAAAACACTTGTTGCTGTTTTCATGGATTTATCCTTAAAGCAGTGGTTCTCAACCTTTCTAATGCCACGACCCTTTAATACAGTTCCTCATGTTGTGGTGACCCCAACCATAAAATTATTTTTGTTGCTACTTTATAACTGTAATTTTGCTACTGTTAATGAATCATAATGTAAATACGTATCTGTGTTTTTTTGATGGTCTTAGGCTCTACAGCAGCAGTTCTCAACCTATGGGTCATGACCATAGGTTGAGAACCATTAGCAGGGTACCCTAAGACCATCAGAAAACACAGATATTTACATTATGATTCATTAACAGTAGCAAAATTAGTTATGAAGTAGCAATGAAAATGATTTTATGGTTGGGGTCACCACAACATGAGGAACTGTATTAAAGGGTTGTGGCATTAGAAAGGTTGAGAACCATGACAGGGACCCAGCCTCCTCTTCAATCAAGGAGCTCTGAATAGACTGGGGGAATAATTTAAATTTTAACTACGGTGGCTATTATATAGATGTATACCACTTATGTTTACATGATTATGATACTCAAAGTATTTTATCCTTAGAGAGTCTATGATTCCTTAGCTATTTCCATAAATACATTTAAGTCAAATTACTCTATCCTGATGACTTAGAGCAACTATAACCACCTTTACTTTAGATATTTTCCAAAAATAAACTATGCTTGCTATCTTGGGCTTTCAATATTATTATAAAACCAGGGTATCATTTCAATAATGTCATTTCTGGATTAAACGACAAATTTACACACAGATTTCAAGATTGCTGGTATGACCCTACTGATGAGCCCTTCCAAGAAATATGGTTAAGATGTAACTGAATATATTGTACTTAATAGGTGGACACCATTTCCGTCTTCCTGTCTGCAGAAGAAAATGGGGTCCATTCTTTATTATTTTAGGCAAATTATGGGATTAGACCTCCAAACATATGCAAGAATTGCCTTTAGGCTATAATTAACAAGTAGAGAAATGGATAGGTATTTGAGTCAATATATTAAATAACAAAAATTAGGTAAATATTATCAAATTGATGAACTTGGCATGACCAAAGTTTATCTTCTTCTCTCTGGCCAAATCCTATAATATTATTTTGCATACATGTACTCAAAGTTTTTTCCATATAATACATGGAACTCTTCAGATAGCTTTATCTCCTCCTGAGCAGATCCAAATTTCCCCAGGATGTTGCTAAGATCTATTCCTCATTTTGTGTTTGGAGCAATGAGGGTGTGGTGTTCTTCAAAGTGCTTTTAGCAGAGGAAAGCTGATTTCTTTAGATGGAAAAAGAGGCTGTTTTCCCAAGCAAACAAGAGTCGGGTTCTCAGCCTCTTTTGTCTAATCAAATGCTTTTAATATCTCAACGCATTCCAACCAATGACCCTATGTTAGCGTAAGACTTGACAAAGTAGTGCATCTCTACATCCAGTACAACTGGTGTTGGATGTAATGCTGAACCATATTTTCCCTTATGAGTAAGGTGGTGGATTCCTTTATGGTTTCTAGAGAAGCTTTCAGACATTCTTTATCAGAAAGTTCAATTGAATGTTTAAGCCTGTAGCCTGTTGTCTCTTATTCAGTATATTCAAAGGTACGTATCTACAATCTTCATACTCACCATTGTTCAATTGCAATCAAGTAGTTATCATCATTTCCCAACTAATTATTCCCAGACTGACATTCTGTCACAGGCACCCATCTATAATGTTTTGAGGAACTGTGATGTCACTGAATGCTGTATATGATCAGTGTCCCATTGTCCCTCTGGAAGAAGGATATTCATGTCTCATCAAAACCAAAATCTTAACTAAAGGCTTATGTTGGGGGGGCTATTTCTGATTTAAAGGAATGCTTTATCAGTAAGAATTTAGGCCACAAATAGAAGGCATACCCTGAAAATATTCTAAAGAAAACTTAGTGATGGGGCTATGTATAAATCATACTTAATTGAACACAAAAAAGATGTTGAAATACTCAAGAGTAAGGAAAGTTAGAGGGGAAGGGTATCATAATTAGGGCTGTGGAAGCCATAGAATGGTAATGTTGTCAAAATTTAGTAAGAGTTTGAGCATGAAGAAAAGGTTTTTCCCCCATTCCGGCTAGGTTAACCTGCACCTGGTTAATGGAGTAGAAGCAATGTGGAGGTTTTGAAGGTAAGTATTTTCTTGCAAAGCATATATTTAAAAGATACTTTCATGAACTCCATACTTGTGGCTTCTTCTCTATCAAGGTTCTCAGGTTTATGCCTATCTTTGGGTCCTACTTTTAACTTAGGAAAGCTGTCTGGTATGCATTTAGTCTCTTGCAACTTCACCACAGTTACTAGTAAATCAAGAACCTGCTTCTGGCACAGCTGCCTACTGCAACAAGAGATGAGGAACTAAGGCTCAACATATCCTAAATTCATAGTTGGCTGAGAAGAATCTGTGTTTTTTAAAACATTTTTAAGTCATTCTAAGTCAGTTAACAAAAACAGCAAACTCTGCAATTTTTAATAACATCACCCCTCTGCCATTCGAGTGATAGGTTTGCTGTTGTTTTCTTTTTTACCTCTACATCATCCTAATTCACCAAAGGATTGAATCGAAGTTTTGACATGCTTTTATTAGAAACTTAGCCCAGGCAACGGGGCTTCTTTCACTGTCTGACCATCAAGTGATTTAACATCTGTTTCCATTCCTGTGTTTCTGCTTTCTAATACCACTTCTGATCAATTGCTTTAAGTGTAGACTGAGATAGATACTTCAGTATAAGTATTTTACTTGAGAGTTTATGTCACAGTTAGAAGATTGGGGAAGGATAAAGAAAATAATGAGAAAAGCCAATGTAAAGATATATTTTTAAGATGACCAATATGACCTATGCCATATAATCTTCTGAGACTCATAGAGAATCTATCCTAGTACAGTTGGACTATTGGAGGCCTCAGCATTGATCCACTGGTTCTTGTCTCTAATTGGTCAAAAGCTTCCTTGAGGGTGATAACCATACACTTTTGGTCTACACAGCAAAATTATTTGGCATCAGAAGGCAAGGGACACAAAGTGGTAAGATGCATGGCAACCACTAAAGGTAATGGGTAATGTGCTCTCAGCAATAAATGCCTGGGTTTCTTTACTCCATAGTTGAAATTACGTGGCCAGAAAGGATATAACAGGAGCACCAGCATGATCTACATAGGTGAATAACTGAGCAGATAAGGCTAACCCAACTGTAAATGTGATGAAAGGTCTCATATCTGCTTAAGAGTCTAAACATTTGGAAATACAAGTCTCCAAGCAGAGGATTCTTCTGAAGTCTCTTAAGTACAACAATGTCATGTTCCCGATCTTTAAGCATACATACTTAGCTTTTCCATGTTGAATATAATGTTAACTGTGGATTTGCCATTTATGGCCTTTGTTATGTTGGGGTATGTTTCCTCTAGTCCTTGCTAAGAGTTTTTTTATCATAAATGGATGCTAAATTATGTCAAATGCATTTTATCATTTTGTTTATGTGATATATCACTTTTATTAATTTGTGGGTATTGAATCAACCTTATATATAAGGAATAAATCTCACTTGATTATTAGTATATGATCACTTTAATCTATTTCTTGATTTGATAATATCTTATTAAGAATTTCTGCAGGGATATTGGCCTATAATTTTTTTTTCTCTTTTTATAATGTACTAGTGGCCCAGTGCACAAATTTTGTGCATATTAAAAGGGAATTAATTAGAGGAAATATTTTAATATTGCTATTTGCCTTTCTCTCTAATAGAAGTGTTTGAGATGAAAGAAAATTAGTAAAATGTATATGAAAATCTGTTTCAGAATCTGGGGCACACCATAGGATTTAGAGTCAAGTCCCCGTCCACCACCTGCATGCACTTCAAAAATACAGGAGATCCAGACCCGGCCATCCCCACCCCCATCAAGCCCCTCTGGGTGTCAGAGCGCAGCCTCAGGTCCCTTATCAAGGCACACTGGGTAGGAGTGCGAAGCCTCAGGTAGCCCAACCCGGTGCCAGATGGGGGGCATAGTCTCAGGTCCTCAGTCAAGCCCCACTAGATGGAGGATGCAGCCTCAGGACCCCTGTCATGCTTCACTGGGTGCGGGGATGCAGCCTTAGGTCCCTTGGCACAGCCTCAGGTCCCCTGACCCAACACCAGGGCAGTGGGCTCAGCCTGAGGTCTCCTGTCAAGCCTTGCTGGGTTGAGGGTGCAGCCTCAGATCCCATCAAGCACCGCCAGGCAGGGGGTGAAGCCTCAGATCCCCTATCAAGCTCCACTGGGTAGGGGACACAGTCTTAGGTCCCCCATTAAGCCCCACTGGGCGAGGGGTGCAGCCTGTTGTGTGTGGGGGGGTGCAAACTGATGTCTCCCGCCCCAGACAGGCACCATACAGCCTCAGGTCCCTGCTATTTGGTCATTACATTATGGCATCCCATCCAATTTGTATATTCCTCTATTATTAGTATAGATTTGTCTTATTTTGGAATCAGGGTAATGCTGGCCTCATAAATTCCCTTCTCGATTTTTTTGGAATAGTTTGAGGATAAGTGTTAATTCTTATTTGAATGTTTGGTAAAATTTACCTGTGAAGCCATGTGGTCCAGAACTTTTGTTTGTTGGTAGTTTTTGATTACTAATTTGATTTTGTTGATAGTTATTGGTCTATTCAGATTTTCTGTTTCTCCTAATCCAGTCTTGGAAGATTGTACTAGTAAGCTTCCAGAAAATTGTCCATTTCTTCCAGATTGTCCAATTTATTGATATATAATTTTTGTAGTATTACTTTATACTGGGTTTGTATTTCTGTGGTGTCAGTTGTCACCACTCTTTCATTTTTTATTTTATTTATTTATGCCATCTGCTTTTTTCTTTATGTGTCTGGCTAAAGGTTTATCAATTTTATTTATCTTCTCAAAGAATTAGATTTTGGTTATATTGATCTTTTCTATTGGTTTTAGATTTTATTTCACTTATTTCTAATCTATCTTTATTATTTTCTACTCACTTTAATGTTTTTTTTCTGTTCTTTTTCTAGTTCTTTGGGAGTAAAATTAGATTGAGATTTTTCTTGTTTTTTGAAGTAGGTCTGTATTGCTATGAATTTCCTTCTTAGAACTGTTTTGACTGTGTCCCATAAATTTGGAGTCATTGTATTTTTTTTTTTGTCTCAGTTAGCTTTTTATTTCTTCTTTGATCTTCTTGTTAACCTATTCATATTTCAATAGCATGTTAGTTAGCCTCCCCATGTTTGTATATTTTTCTGTTTTTTTTTTCTTGTATTTGATTTCTAGTTGTATACCATTGTTATTGAATAAGATACTTAATATGTTTTAAAACTTCTTAAATTTATTGAGATCTGTTTTATGATCTAACATGTAGTCTATTATGGAAAAATCTTCCATGTGCACTTGAAAATAACGTATATTCTGCTGCTATGAGGTGAAATGTTCCAAAATAGCAATTAATCCATCTGATTTAATGTGCCATGTAAGGCCAGTTTCCTCATTTGACTTTGTCTTGATGATCTATCCATTGATGTCAATGTGGTGTTAAATTCCCCTACTATTATTGTATTACTATTGATCTCTCTCTTTATAGCCTTCAATATTTACTTTACAATTTTAGGTGCTCCTACATTGGATACATAGATGTTTACAAATTATATTCTCTTGTTGGACTGATTACTTTATCATTCTAAAATGTCCTCCTTTTTCTCTTGTTACAGCCTTTAAGGTGTATTTGCCTCCATTTGTATAAAATAATTTGTTTCCATTTGCATAAAATAATTTTGTCCATTCCTTTACTTTCAATCTGGAATGGGTCTCTTGTAGGCAGCATATGTATGGATATTTTTTTAAATCTATTCAGCAACCCTATGTCTTTTGTTTGGAGCACTTATTCCAGTCACATTTAAAATCATTACTGATAGATATACAGTTATTACCATTTTATTAATTATTTTCTGATTATTTTTATACTTCTCTGTTCCTTTCCTATTCTCTTATTCTCCTATCTTGTATGCTGATGACTTTCTATAGTTATAAGTTTGCATTCTTTTATATTTATTTATTGCATACCATAGATTTATTTTGTCGGTGGCTCCCATGTACTTTATATGTATCAAGTTGTGTTTATAGCAGCCTATTTTAAATGGATGGTTCAAACACATTCTGTAATCACCACCATTTTTACTCCATATTTATGTTTTTATTATCTTTTTACTTCTTTTGTGTGTGCATTTGTGTGTATCCCTTAATTCAGTGGTTGGCAAACTGATTAGTCAACAGAATGGCAAACCTCATGTGGCTCACAAGCCGCAGTTTGCTGGCCTTAACTTATTGTGTAATTATACATGATCTTCCTATTTTTGTCTTTTAAACTTTGCACTAGTTTTATAGTTGATTGATATGATGCTTTTACCATTTGCTTTTTTTCATTGAGAATTTTTCTTCTATATTTTCTTATTCATATTGTTATCTTTTTTTTTTCTTCTTAAAGAATTTGTTTATTGGTAACAAACTACTTTAGCTTTTTCTTGTCTGGGAAGCTCTTTCTCTCTTCTGATTCTAAAAATGATAGATTTGCTGTGTAGAGTAATCTTGGTTATAAGTCTTTGCCTTTTATCACTATGAATAAATTGTGCCACTCTCTTTGGCATGCAGTTTCTGTTGAGAAACCAGTTGACATTATGGGAGCTCCCTTGCACATAACTGCTTTTCTCTTGCTACTTTTAAGATCTTCCCTTTGTCTTTAACCTTGTTAATTATGGTGTGTCTTGATATGGGCCTTTTGGGGTTCATCTTGTTTAGGACTCTGAGCTTCCTGAACCTTTATGTACATTTCAATCCCTTGCTCTCTCTCTTCTCCTTCTGATCCCCCTATGATGTGTATGTTGGCATCCTTGATGTTGTCCCAGAGGTCCCTTAAATTATCATCATTGAGTCACCAAGTCCTTCCAGTGTGTTGTTTGTGGAGCTTGCAGAGTGGTACCCTAGTGTGGTCTAAAGCTAGCCAAATAGGTTTCTTAATTCTGGAGTCTCTTGGAATGGGTTCAGGTGAGGTCAAGATCAGCTACCTCTTGCATCCAGGTCGGGGCCTCTTGATGGGAGTTACAAAGTGATCTGAGGTTTGTTTCCACTTGTTCTAGACTTAGAGGTAATTTGGAAAAGACCATTTGGTGAATCAATGCTAGTTGCCAGTAGTTTTAGGCTTGTGACCCTTTGTTGAGCATCACAATGTGAACTAATGTCAGCTGCCACTTGTGTGTGACCACTTAGTTGAGGCTATATTCTAATTCAAGACTGGCCACTGGCTATGCCAGACTTTGAGCTATCTTTTGGGAGTTATAATGCAAATTGAAACCAGTCACCATTTGTTCTAGGCTTGAGTAGCTTATCAAAAGGTCCAAGACACACTGAGAATAGCCATGGCTTATTTGGGATTTGTGGATCTTTGAGAGCTTTTAGGAATGTTCTCATCATTATCAGAGGTAAACTGCTTGTGTGGAGGAGTCACTGGAAAAGGATTTGCAAAGCATGTTATTTGGGTGGAACATGTCTTATGGAATCACCAGGGAGGGTCAAATGATTTAGACAGCTTAAAAGAGAGCTATTCTCTATAGTATTAAGTCTGGCAAGTGTTGTATGTGGCAAATCAACACATTAATATACTTTCTTGGTTTGATTCTATCAAGGGTTGGGGAATCTAACATCACATATTTTAAGAGAGTCAATACATATCCAATCAAATGTGACTGTGGAGAGAGAAGGATTATGCATAGTTCTGACTGATCTTACCTTTGGAGTACTTTCTGAGGACAGATATGCAGGAGACTTGAATAATTATTAAATTTCTTTGTAATGTGAGATCATCTTGGACAATGGGATTGGGACCCAGGCTTTCCTTATTCTTAGGGAGTCCTTTTCCTTTTGTTGGAACTGAAGGTAAAATAAAATTCTGCATTTACCTAAGGCATCTTCCTGCCTTAAATAAACTTCAAGCAGCCACCAAGAAACGCCCATCAGTTATGATAAATTGTGATACAGAAAGCTACATATTTACATGCTAAAATTTTAGAATTTTTTTAACAGTTGTTTATGATGGAATAAGGTAGACTAATTAACTTGGAGACAGATTTCTAGCTTCACTAAGAGAAGGTGCCATTATACGTGGAAAAGATTGGTAGTGAAAAGTTGCTAGTTAAGAGCAAAAGTTGACCTAGTGGATGACTGAAAAAAAATCTTGCTATTTTTCCTTCTATATAATATTTGACACACTTGATATGTTCTTCTACATAACAAACCATGAACCCAATATCCAACATTTCAAATATCTTTCATATTCCCTGTTTTTCATTCCTACCTTTCCATGTTTCTACTTCCATCCTCATATTCCACTTGATAACCATTTTTTTTATTATTTCCTTTTGAAATAACTATCACTTCTAGTTTTGTTTATTTCTGTATTTTATAAAATTGTCATAGTGTGGGTTGGTCTGGGCCTTGCTTATTTTCAATTGACATTGAGATTAATTCAGGTACTTTTGCATACATCTGTAGTTCATTTATTTTCACTGCTATGTAACATTCCTCAAATTTTTTTTCTGGCATTTGTAAGTACTTTAGTTAGTTTCTTTATAGAAACAGGATAATTCTGAGTAGGAAAAAGACTAACTGTATTTCATTAAAAAGGTAAAACAAGACCTATCAAACAGTTTTGCCTATCTGTTTGACCTTTTCACACACATACACTAATCATCTCTTCTAGAGCTTAGAATATTTTTATCTTCTTAGGCACACTAGTATAAGCTACTTGATATGAATTATTTGAATATGCCTTGGAAGCTAGATGTTTAATTTTCCATGGCTCTACTTAGTCCTCATAGTATTTAATGACCTACCATGATCTGTATGAAAGTTCATTACAATATGAGTTGAGAACCTACCAAGCCAAAGCCTGATGAAAGAGTATGAATAGCCATGAAAGAAGGAACAGTAGGGAGAACACCATAAAATTCTAGATGGTTGAGTTGTCCTGAATATTGCCTCAAATTCTTTGTTAATTCAAAAAAGACTAGATAAAAAAATCTATTATGATAATATTCAAGCCAGTTTCCCTCAAGAAGTGCTACCATATATGGTCTTATACTTGGATTGCTACAATTCTTTGAGCACTTTCCATGTCATACCTTGACCACTGGTCAGTAGCCATGGTGATAGCAGAGGAAATAGTATATTAAGAAAGTCAAGTCTGTTTACAGTAGAAGAAATTGATTTGGATGGAGAGGAGTGAGTTGTATGCTAATAGGGCAGCAAATGTTTCTTTTATGGGTCTATCTTTGAGGTACGTCATAAATGTGAGCAAAAAATATAAGCCACATCTTTCATCGTGTCAAAGGCTCTCCAGATCAGGATTCAACTTGGGACTCTGATAATAATAACAGAAAAATTGAAATTGGCAACACAGTCTCTTTCTAAAATTGAATTCAACACTATATTATTGAGAAAATGCCATATATAAAGTTCTATACTAGAATTGATAGTCTTTTATTTATAGAATGCAACAGATATCTAAGTCTCTAAGGGTTGTA
The DNA here is from genome assembly GCA_004026805.1 of Lasiurus borealis. Taxonomy (NCBI): domain Eukaryota; kingdom Metazoa; phylum Chordata; class Mammalia; order Chiroptera; family Vespertilionidae; genus Lasiurus; species Lasiurus borealis. Next base: position 12,427 of record PVJN01026508.1, on the reverse strand, counting down.
ATGACTAAAGGAAGAAAACTGAAACTCTTACCAGGTGATTCATCTGAGAAGTAGTTGGTTTCTCTGGCTTCAGTGACCTTGGTAATTCTGTGCAAGTATATGAATATCCTATATAATAAAGAGGTAATATGAAAATTGACAATCACTCCAACACATAAGATGGCCACCCCACATGGACACAAGGTGGCCAACATAAGATGGCCGACAGGGGAAGGCAGTTGTGGGTGATCAAGCCAGCAGGGGACAGCAGTTAGGAGGGACCAGGCCTACAAGGGAGGGAAATTAGGGGTGACCAGGCCTGTAGGGGAGGGCAGTTAGGGATGACCAGGCTGGCAGAGGAGGGCAGTTGGGGAGAGGGCAGGCCTTCAGGGAAGGAAAGTTGGAGGTGACCAGGTTGGCAGGGGAGGGCAGTTAAGAGCAATTGGGCCAGCAGGGGAGCAGTTAGGTGTCAATCAGGCTGGCAGGAGAGTGGTTAGATGATCAGGCTGGCAGGCAGAAGCAATTAAAAATAATCAGGCAGACTAGCAGGTAAGCAGTTGGGAGCCAGCAGTCCTGTACTGTGAGAGAGATGTCTGACTGCCAGTTTAGGCCCAATCCTACCGGCAGTCAGACATCCCTCAAAGGGTCCCAGATTAGAGAGGGGTGCAGGCTGGGCTGAGGGACATACACAGCCCCATGCATGAATTTAATGCACCAGGCCTATAATACACACACACACACACACACACACACACACACACACACACACACCCTTTATAATTAGAGTGTAGGTGGTGTCATGCCCTCATGCAATATCATCACAAGATGGCTGTGCACAGTGAAGGTGAGGCCCAGTGGTTGCTCCACATGGTGAGACCTAGGGGTCCCAAGGCTCTGCATGGCACAGAAGAGGTTTACAGCGGGGGAGGCAAGTCGTAGCAGGGGAGGGCAGTTGTGGGCAATCAGGCCAGCAGGGGAGGGCAGTTGAAGATGAACAGGCAAGCAGGGGAGGGCAGTTGGGGGCCATCAGTTCATTAGGGGAGATCAGTTGGGGACAAGATAAGACTGGTAGGGGAGGGCAGTTGGGAGCAAGATCAGGCTGGCAGGAGAGGGAAGTTGGGGGTGATCAGGCCAGCAGGGATGTGGTTAGGGGGTGATCAGGCTAGCAGGCAAAAGTGGTTAGGGATAATCAGGCAGGTCGGCAGGCGAGCAGTTAGGAGCCAGCAGTCCCAGATTGTAAGAGGGATGTGCAGTCAGACATCCCCCAAGCGATCCCAGATTGAAGAGGGTGCAGGCCGGGCTGAAGGACACATCCCTGTGCACAAATTTCATGCACTGGGCCTCTATATATATATATGTATATATGTATACACACACACACATGAGAGACTGGAAATGACAACTACATTGTAGATAGGGACTTGTTTTTTCAGCATGTAAATACTAGACAAAACTGACTGACTTCCAATTTCCTACTCTTCCCTTCAGTAGAATAAATAAGATACCTGTTTCCCAGATAAGGTGCAATAAATATCTGAGGCTCCAGAAATGTCTGAAAAGATAACAAGGAGAAGAATGAAGCTTATTCCAGACATCAGTGCCTTAAATATATCCTCCTTGTTCTGGATATATTTTCTCCGGAGACTTGGTGAAGATGGAGACAGTCAAGTGGCTAATGAATCACTTCAAACCTCAACAAGGTTTGCATTTCATGCTCTGATGATCCTTTGGTCTATCCTGGTATCCTGAGGTCAGTGAAATGTCATAGATCCCCCTCTGTGAGTAAACATAGAGAAGAATGTTTGGGGAAGAGAACAAGCTTTTCTTATGCCCAGTTAGTTGTTTGGAGAATTTTCTAATATGACATATTACATGTAACTCAGATTTTGATGCAGCCATGCATGAGACCACTCAAGTAGTACTGACAATCCCATAGGACTTAGAATGCTAGAGTGGGAGGGAAACAGTCTTTGTCTCTTGAGCCACCAGACTCAGACAAGCAAAATATCAACCAGTAAAGTAATGGCAAAAGTCTGCTGTAATCCTACAGAACAAATGTGGGAAAGAGAATCTAGTTTAACATATGTTTGTTATTTGGGAATATCTGAGCTCTTAGAGGCAGCAGGAAATCAAGAGAAATTCAAGATAACTGTAATGTGTTTTAGATACATGTAGTTCTGGCTCATTCCTTATGCCCCTCTGCAATGGGGTCACCATGTTCTGAAACTGGCCCAATCCTGCTTAGGTCTTTGGAAGGAGCCAGTGCTGTGGCCCTCATGGTGTGGATCTATTGCGGGGCAAGTGATAGTAGGAGAAACTCTTCTGCTGATTGTAATATATGGTCTTCATTAGGTTGACGTATATCAACTTGTTGAGTCCTTTTGCATGAAAAAAAAATGTCTAAAGCTTTTTTTGCATCTATTGAAATATTTTTATCCTTTATTTTGTTAATATGCTGTATCACGTGAATTGCTCTGTGGATATTGAACAATTTGGTCCCTAGAATAAATGTGATCATGATATATAATGCTTTCAATGTAATGTTGAATTCAGTTTGCTAATATTTGACTGAAGAGTTTTACATTACATCTGTGTTCATCAGGGATATGGGTAATGTCTTTTCCTAAGGTATCAAGGTGATACTGACCACATACAATTAGTTTGGAACTGTTTCCTCTTCTATTTTTTGAAATGTTTTTAAAAAGATTGGTAGTACAGTTCTTTCAATATCCAATAGAATGCACCTGTGAAGCCATCTCATCCTGGACAAAATTTTGGTTGTTGGGAGGTTTTGATTAGTGACTTAATATCTAATAGTAATTGGTCTGTTCAGATTTTGTTTCTTCACGATTAAGTTTTTGGTAGATAGTATGCTTTAGAAATATATCCATTTCTTCTAGGGTGTCCAATTTGTTGACATGTAATATTCAAAGCAGTCTCATATGATCCTTTGTATTTATTTGGTATCTGTTGTTATTAGTAAGTCTTCTCTTTCATTTCTAATTTTATTTACTTGAGTTTTCTCTTGTTTTAATTGTCAGTCTAGCTAAATATTTGACTATTTTGTTTATATTTCCAAAAGAACAGCTCTTTCCCAACTGGCAGCTCAGTGGTTGAGTGTTGACCATGAACCAGGTCACAGTTTGATTCCAGGTCAGGGCACATTCCCAGGTTGAAGTTTTGATCCCCAGTGAGGGGCATGAAGGAGGCAGCTAATAAATGACTCTCCCCATCATTGATATTTCTCTCTCTCTCTCTCTCTCTCTCTCTCTCTCTCTCTCTCTCTCTCCCCCTCTCCCTTTCTGAAATTAATAAAAATATATTTTTAAAAAACAGCTCTTAATTTCATTGTGTTTTGGTCTCTTTTGTGTTGCCTTTTTAGTAGATTGCATTTACATTATCTTTTTTTGTCATAATTTTTTAAAATCTTTTTTGACATATTGGTTATTCACTAGCATGTTGTTTAATCTCCCCATATATATGCATATTGATTTGTAGTCTCATATAATTATAACTAGAAAAAATGTTAGCCATGATTTCAATCTTCTTAAATTTACTGACGTGTTTTGTAGTTTAACATTATCCTGGAGAATGTACCATTTGTGCTTGAAAAGAATGTTATTCTTCTGATTTGGATAGAATGGTCAATAAATGTTAAGTTCATCTGATATGTCCTTTAAGGCCAATTTGCTTATTGAATTTTTTGTCTAAGTGATCTATTCATTGATGAAAATTGGGTATTTCATCTTCTGTTATATCACTGCCTATTTCTCCCTTTATATCTGTTAAAATGTGTTTTATATATTTATGTGACCCTCTACTGGGTGCAAAAATATTTATAACTGTTATATCTTCTATTGGATTTACCCTTTATCATTCAATCTTATTAAAGTCTATTTTCTCTGATATAAGTAGAGCTATCTAAGTTTTCTTTTGGCGTATTTTTGCTTGGGGTATCTTTTTCCATACCTTCACTCTGTGTCCTTAAAATTGAAGTGAGTCTCTTGTAGAGAGCATATAATTGGGTCTTGTATTTTTATCCACAAACCACTTTGTTGTTGTTTGGAGAATTTATTCCCTTTACAATTAATATAATTATTGATAAGTACAGACTTACTATTGGTGTTTTATTAATTATTATGTGGCCATTTCTTTGTCATTCTTTTATTCCTTCCCTTGCTCTCTTATTTGTGATTTAGATGATTTTCTGTAATATAATGATTAGATTGGTCCTCTGTGTATCTACTATAGGTTTTTATTTGTAATAAATATAACACTTAGATTAAAATATATTTATAACAATCTATTTAAAATCAAATGTATTTTAAAATTCTACATTTTTATTCTCCCCACATTTTTTCTGTCACAATATAAATATTTTTATCTTGTATATCCATCAACAAATGGTTATTTTTGCCTTTAAAACTTCTTTACTAGATTTATAAGTAATTAACCCACCACCACTACAACATTATATGATTCTGAATTCTACTGTAGATTTACTTCACCTGTGAGATTTATACTTTCATATGTTTTCCTGATACTGGTTAGTCACTTTTCTTGTAAGGTTAGTCGAGTGGTAATGAACTCTTTCAGCTTTTATTTATCTGAAAAACTCTCTCCTATATATTTGAAAGGCATAATTAGCAAATAGGCTATTCTAGGTTAGCAGTTTTTATCTTTCAGCATTTTTAATATATCATGCCACTCCCTTCTGACATGCAAAGTTCCTGCTTAGGGGGAAAAAAAAAATTGGTCAAGAATCTTATGGGGATTTCCTTTTATATAACCATCTGTTTCTTTTGTTGTGGTTGTTTTGTTTTTGTTTTTGTTTTTCTCTTTAAGATGCTCTTCTTATCTTTGACTTTTTATTACTTTTTACTTTATTTTAAAGTTTGCTGAACTTTCATCTAGTCTGTTCTCCAATCCCTCTATGGAATTTTTCAGTTCAATTACTATATGTTTCATCTCACTGATTTCTATTTGGTACTTTCTTATATTGTTATAGTTCTCGTGTTTATGCATTGTTCTCCTGACATTGGGGAGCATTTTAAGGACCATATATTCACTCCTTTATCATCATTTTATTAAGGCCTTTTTCTATGGTTTTATAGTTTTGTTTTGTTTAGAACATATTCCTCTATTTCTTCATTTACCTTGACTCTGTTACTTCCTGTGCATTCCACAAAACAGCCATTGCTCCAAGTATTGAAATGATTATATATAGGAAATGAACCTTATTATTCACTCTTGCTCTCTCCCAATTCTTTGTGACTCCCAGTATTTAATCCCAGTATTTGACTACTATGTACCAAGACTTATCAGTGTCACAAAGGAGAGGCTCTCAATCAGCAGATTTTAAAGTTAAAGTATACAAATGTACCTCTTTCAGGCAAAGACTAGAAGATGGGCATTTCTGTGTGCTCCCTTTGTACTGAGCCCTTCTCTTAGGGGATAACTAATTAAGAACTATTTCTTTGTTTGCTAATATTGTGTTGAATATGTGAGTACAGTCCTGCTGGCCACCAAAGCCAGGATATCAAGGAATGAGTGTTCACGACAATCACCCCAATAGCCAGGATGCCAAACATGTACATAATCTCTTTTTCTGAGACATGGTAACTTATGGCAAGCAAAGTGAAAAAAAATGGCACCTATTGGTTTTCCCCATCTATGGAGAGGATTACATTAGATGTGTATTAAATTAGATAAGCAGTAGGCTTCTCTCCTGGGAAGATTGGACATTTCTGTCTTCTTCTGCCTCTGAACTATACCCAGAGAGAATAGCTTATAAAAAAATGCATTCTCTCTGTGTTACAGTTTTGTGGGATCCATGAACATAATCCTTGCTGACCACCAGAGCCAGGCTAATAAGGTATGTCCCCTGGGCAGCAGTCACAAAAACTAGGATGGCAAATATATGCACAAGCTCCTTTTCAGTAAATACTGGTGACCTGAAACAAGGCAGAGGGAAACCACAAAGATGGAATCTAACAGCCTCCCCAGTATGCTCCTCAGGGAAAACCTTTTTAAGATAAGCAAATAAGTTTCTTTCATGAAATTACTGGGCATGTTTTATTTTCCTGCCTCTGTCCTTAGTCATGCTGGGTAAGCTTTAGTGAGTCCACGTAATTCCTTTAAAAACTGTTTTAGCTTTGTGGTCCTCATAGATTCAAGCCCCATTGGCTTTCAGAACTAGATATTTGGATGCCCATATCTAAGTGATTGTTTTAAAAATTGGGGCACAAATCTGTGGGTCCCAAACCTTTCACTTCTTAGGAAGAAGCTGCGAGTTGAGTTCCCTCCCAGTTGTCTCCCTAACAGAAGTGGGTTTATTTATGAAATTGTTTGATAAGGCATTTTTACCCCCAACAAATTTATAGGAGTTACTTGAAAGAAATTCAAAAGCTAGTCAAGGGAATTTTGTCTGTATATAGCTGTATATTTGGAGTAGGTTAATTCAGGAGTCTTTCCTATATCACCATCTTGAAACAGAACCTCAGAAATTATTAGACTTACTGTTGTCTTTTGAACTTACAGCAGAATTGCTATTATATCTGTAATCCACTGACTTGTGACTTCAGAATATATCATGAATATGGACTCTGGAAGGCACTCTGTTATATTTCATTAGAAAATTTCCTCTGCCCACAGGTGCCAGGGACAAAGTATACATACAACTTATTACTCTCTATAACTTCATGAAAGTACAAAAATGTCCAGGATAGTTTTCTGCAAGAAAATGAGAGGTAGCACATGAAAATATTTATTTAGATGACTCACATAATAAACAACTGTATGGATGTTCTGCAGTGGAGTCAAGCTATACTTGTTTAGTTTAAAGGTCAAAACATAAATATAAATAGGACTGAGTATATACAATGGATTAAAATGGAAAAGCTGATACAATGTTTATAAGGCAGTCATTGCCTAGAGAGAAAACCAAAGAGTGAATTACAGTCACATCAAAATAGTTGTCATACATTTTTCTCCTGTGATAGCCACATTTGACAAGCGAGCTAATTCATGACTTTGCCACTTTGGAAGGTGGCTGACCAGAAAGCCTTGCCGAAGCACCTGGGAAACTGCCTGCCCAGCAGCCTAGAGCCTGCAAAGATAAGCTAGCCCATCTGGACAGAGAGTTTTATGAGCAGGTCTGCCTGATTATCTCCCCAGATAAGAGTTAGCTTCCTATGTGATCTGATTAGGTCCCCTTTTCAGGTGAGCTAACAGTTGTATGCAGCAGTGGATTGGGATACAAATTATTTTCCCAGACAGGGACCCATACAAGTGTCAAGACTTTGGTTTGTGGATAACAATAGGTAGAAATATGCACCAAGTTCTTTGGCTTGACACATATAGACAGTAAAAAAAAAAAAAAAATCCAAAAAGATATTTTAAGCAATAAAACATACTTTAAACTAAAAATGGTAGAGACAAAGAATGTCATTATAAACTGATAAAGGGATCAATATATTGTGAATATTTATGCACCCAACACGGAGCAACTAAACCAAAAAATAACATAACTAAAAGGAGAAATAAATAGCAATAAAATTGTTTAGAGTGGATTATTAAAGTTTTCAACTAAGTATAAATCATCCAGACAGAGAATCACTAAGGAAAGAGAAGATTTGAATAACACTATAGATCAAAAAGACCTAACAGACAGACATTCTGACAACAGCAGATTATACATTTTTCTCAAGTACATATGAAACATTTTTCAGAGAGGCCATATGTTAGGCCATAAAACAAGTCAGCAAATTCAAGAGCACTGAAATCATAAAAAATAACTGGAGGAAATTCAGAAATAAAAAAAATAATATTTAATTTTTCTCTTGAACAATCAATGGGGATATGGGGGGGAGGAGGAAGGGATTGAAAAAAAAACTCATGCTCAAGGATAACAATGTGATGATTATTGAGGGGGAGAAGAATATAGGAAGGATAAATGGTGATGGAAGGAGACTTGCGGAGGTGAACACACAATGTATTGTGCACCTGAAACATACAATTTTGTTAATCATTATTATCTCAATAAATTCAATAAATAGGGAAATAAAGTACCTTAAGACAAATGAAAACACAACATAAGAAACATGGATGCAGCAAAGAAGGAAGTTCGTACTATAAGCACACATTAAGAATCTTGAAAAATCTCAAATAACCTATCTCTACACCTCAACGAACCAGAAAAAGAATAGCAAACTAAGACCAATGTTAGAAGAAGAAAAGAACTAATAGAGAAGAGGAAAACAGTAGGAAAATTTAAAAACTAGAGTTGGTTCTTTGAAAACAAAAATGACTAAACTTTAATGAGACTAACCAAGAAAAAAAAAAAAAAACAGAACCCAAATCAATGAAATTATAAATGAAAGTGGGGACATTACAACTAATACCATAAAAAAACAAGGAATCAAGCTACTACTAATAACTATATGCTCACAAACTGGACAGTCTACAGGTAATAGAAAAATTCTTAGAAGCCTAAATTGCCCAATTATTAGCAAAGGAACTGAATCAGTGTTCAAAATTTTCCCAACAAATAAAGATAAGGAACAGAAGGCTTCCTTGGTGAAGTCTACCAAATATTCAAAGAAGAAGTAATGTCAACCATTCTCAAACTCTTCTTAAAAAAATTAATTTTATTCTATGTGACCAGCATTACCCTGATACCAAAGCCAGAAAGACACCACAGACAAATAACCCTGATTAATATAGATGTAAAAATTCTCAATAAAATACTAGCAAATCAAATTCAACAGCACATTTAAAGGATTATTCACCATGACCCAGTGGAAGATGTTGCTTATCCCCAAGATATAAGGATGGCTGAAGAGATGAATCACTAAATGTAAAAAAATACATTAATATAATTAAAATTATATGATCATCTCAATGATGCAGAAAAAGCATTTTATAAAATTCAACATCCATTCCAAGAAGTTAGGTATAGAATGAATATATCTTAACATGACAAAAGTCATTATGCCAGTCACAGAAAGGCAAGTACCATTTGATTTTGCTCATAGATAGAAATAAGCAGACAGCTGTTGGATGGGGGCGTAGAGCTGGGTGAGAGGGGAAAAAACTCACTTTATAAACAAGAGAAGTGATTGTCTAGGGGAGGGAAGATAAGGAGGGTTTAGTGGGGATAAATAGTGATGGACGAAGACTTGACTTGGAGTGGTGAATAGATGACATGTTGTAGAATTGTGCACCTGAACCCTGTGTAATTTTGTTAACCAGTGTTGCCTGAATATATTCAATAAAAGGAAAACAAATAAAAGCCAAATATAACAAGCCCAATGTTAACATCATAGATATAACTTGTGATATCAATATTATAAAATAAGGGAGTAAATGTGTAGAGTTTTATATGAAAAATAAAGTTATTTTCAGCATAACTGTATAACAAAATACTAGCAACTCAAATTCAACAGCACAGTGAAAGGATTATACACCATAATCAAATGGAATTTATCCCTTGTATATATGAATTGTTTAATATATACATACCAGTAAATGTGATAAATCACATTAATGAAAGATTAAAATTTAATATCATATTGCCCTAGCCGGTTTGGCTTAGTGGATAGAGTGTCAGCCTGCTGACAGAAGGTCCTAGGTTCAATTCTAGTCAGGGCACATACCCAGGTTGTGGGCTTGATCCCCAGTAAGGGGTGTGCAGGAGGCAACCAATCAATGATTATCTTTCATCATTGATGTTTCTATCTCTCTCTATTCTTTCTTCTCTGATATAAATAAAAATATATATTTTAAAAATTATATTATCATTCCAATAAATGCAGAAAATCATGTTACAAAATTCAACATTCTTTCATGATAAAAATTCTCAACAATGTAGATATAGAAAGAATTTACCTCAATCCAAGTCCATGTTTGAAAAGCCCACAGCTAGGAGAAACCAAGATGGAGGCATAGGTGAACACCTAAACTGCTGCCTCACACAACAACTAAAACTACAACTAAAAGACAGAATGGACACCATCCAGAACCACAGAAAAGCTGGATGAGTGGAAATTCCACAGCTAGAAGGAAAGAGAGGGGCTCAGGGAGACTCAGAGGAGCTGCAAAAAGCTGGGGTATGGAGACGCACGCATGGAGAGGACAGGTGGCAGAGTGCCCAACTAGCTTCTTCTAGCATGAGGGAGAAGGAAATTCCTGACTGCACTGAATCCCAGTTCCAGGCAAGACTCATACAGTGGGAGTCTGGACTGTCATGAAAAGGGAGGAGTGAACGGAAAATCAGGGGAGCCACAAAAGTCAGAAGTCTGACGGCGCACACATAAGTGCACACAGAGAGAACTGACTACTGATTGTGCCACTGGCTTTCTCTAGCTGGAGGAAGACAGAACCTCCCAATAGCGCTGAAATCCAGTTCTGACTGTACTGAACCCCAATTTGGGGTGAGACCCTGGGGACCAAGACTCATACAGGTCCCCGGAGTGCATGGAAACTCAGGGGAGCCAGAAAGGCAGAGATCTTGAGGCTGGCGAGCTTGAGTGTGCACAGGAAAGGCTGCAGTGATTACCGAGGGACACTGAGACCCAGGGCTGCATAGGGCAGGGCTTATGGGAAGCCAAGGCTGAAACTCTGCCCCATCCAAGCTGAACACAGAGGCTTTGGCAATTTTACAAGTCTTGTATCATAAAGCTGACCCCAGCACAGAAGTTCTCCCTGCATAGACACAGCTGATTCTCACAACCAATTGGCACGGAGGTCAATCTTCCATCCGCTGTCCTCACAGTGATGCCAAGAACAATCAAGACTTAACTACAACAATACTGTATGCAGAGTTCACAAAGGGGTGCACCAAGAGAGTCCACCTCAGATAACTGGGGGAAGCAGAGCTACTGGGCCATATAGGACGCCTACCTAGCATACAGTGCTACTCTACCAACTCAGGAGAGCAGCGAAAATGCACAGACAAAGGAAGAGATCACAAACAAAAGAAATGGAGGGAAACAAACAACTGGATATAGAATTCAAAATCACAGTTATAAGGATTTTCAAAAATTTCCTAGAAAAGATGGATAAATTTAGCGAAACCCAAGAGGACATGAAAAAGGACCAATTAGAAAGTAAACATACACTGACTGAAATAAAAAATATTATACAGAGACCTAATAGAGGAACACAAGAATCAAGTCAAAGATTTGAAATACAAAGAAGCAGAAAACACTCAACTGGAAAAGCAAAAAGAAAAAAGAATCCAAAAATTTGAATATAGTGTAAGGTGCCTCTGGGACTTCAAGCGTACCAACATCAGAATTATGGGGTGAAAGAAAAAGACTTACAAGTCCGGGAAGTGCACAGAACCCCAAACAAAAGGCATCCAAAGAGGACCACACCAAGATACATCATAATTAAAATACCAAAAGCAAAAGACAAAGAATATTAAAAGCAGCAAGAGAAAAACAGTTAATTACCTACAAGTTAGCACTCATAAGATTGTCAGCTGATTTCTTAACAGAAACTATGCAGGCAAGAAGGGAGTGGCAAGAAATATTCAAAGTGATGAATAGCAAGAAACTACAACCAAGATTACTCTACTCAGCAAAGCTATCATTCAGAATTGAAGGTCAAATAACTTTATAGATAAGAAAAAGCTAAAGGAGTTCATTAACACCAAACCAGTATTATATGAAATGCTGAAATGTACTCTTTTAGAAAGGAAGAAGAAGAAAAAGGTAAAGATAAAAATTATGAACAACAAATACATATCTATCAATAAGTGAATCTAAAAATCAAGTGAATTAAAAATCTGATGAACAGAAGAAACTGATGAACATAATAGAATCAGGGGCATGGAAAGGGAGTGGACTGACAATCTCAGGGAGGAAGGGAAGAGGGGGTGCAGGGAGAGAATGGACAAAAATCATACACCTATGGATGAGGACAATGGAGGGGGAGGGAAGGGCAGAGGAAAGGGTGGAAGCTGGGTGGAGGGGACCTATGGCGGGGGGGGGGGAAGAGGAACAATTGTAATAATCTGAACAATAAAGATTTATTAAGTTGAAAAAGAAAAGAAAAAAAGAGAGAAAAGCCCACAGCTAACATACTTATTAGTGAAAAACTAAAAACCTTTTCTCTAAGATTAGGAATAAAATAGAGGTGCCCTATATCATCACTCCTATCTAAAACAGTATGGAAGCACTAGAGAACATAAGACATTTCTTATCTATGAAAAGAAAAAGTTTTTGCCTAAAGACTCCACCCAAAAAAAGATCTAATCAAAAAAATTAAGCAAATTTGCAGGATACAAAATTATCTGAAAAAGAAATAAAATGATCCCATTTATAATAGCATCAAAAACAATACATAATACTTAGGAATAAATTTAACCAAGAAGGTGAAGTATCTCATTTCTTGAAGTGGAAGAATTAATATTTTTAAAATGTTTATGCTAATAAAATAAAAA
>PVJN01026507.1:0-28958 GCA_004026805.1 Lasiurus borealis | reverse complement strand
TTTCCCCATGCCCCCCCTCCCTCCCAGGCATACCCCAACCCCCCCAGTGTCTGTGTTCATTGGTTTTTGGTCTTATTTATATTTGTCTTATAAAAATATACTATTTTAAAATGCATTATTCAGGTGAGAGTTCTGTAGAATAGTTTGGTGCAATTTAAATAGAAAAATTTATAGATATTAGGAACCATTACCCTTGACTCTAATGTTCATTTATGCTTATTTAAAAAAAGACACGGTATCATCTAAATATTCGATGACATCCCTGAAGAATTTAGCTGTTTTTGCAAAGCAGAGCTTTCAAAATAGTACAGTATAATATTGTTAATCCTGTTTCTTTTCTTTTTTTTACTTTTCTCTTGTCACCTACCACAACTAGGAAAGTATTAAAAGAGAACAACAATCTAAGAGGACAGATTTGTTGTGATTATTGATGAAGGGACAGAGACACAGACCTTAGACATGTACACTAGAGGTATCTTTGGGTATCTTTTGGGAGTGAAGTAGTCCAAGTATGATAAGTGAAGTCTGGGTGTTAAGAGTTGCGCACAGCAGTCTGTACCATAGATCTGGAGCACATTTTTTGTAGACTGAAGAAAAGGTGGTTGGTTTGTGTTTTGGATGGCATTTATATAGACTTCATTTACATGTTAATATCTTGAATGTACATTTTTTCTTTTTTATTGATTTCAGAGAGGAAGAGGGAGAGAGAGATAGAAACATCAAAGATGAGAGAGGATCATTGATTGGCTGCCTCCTGCACACCCCCTACTGGGGATCAAGCCCCAAACCCTAGCATGTGTCCTTGATCTGAATCGAACCCGGGACTCTTCAGTCCACAAGCCAATGCTTTATCCACTGAGCCAAACCAGTTAGGGCCATAGATTTTTATTTTTGTCATTTATCTAAAGTTATTTAATGTTGGGGAATAAAATGGGAGATAAAAAATTTCTTTTGAAGGAGTAAGACTTTTATGTAGGAAGTATAGAAAATGGAAAATTAAATTGATTTTTAGAGAGAGGAAGGGAGAAAGAGAGAGAAACATCCATCTGTTGCCTTCCACTTGGAGATGAAATCCACAATCTGGATATGTGCCCTTGACCGGAATTGAACCTGGGGCCTTTCAGTCTGCAGGCTGACTATCCACTGAGTCAAACCAGCTAAGGCTAAAAAAATGTTTTTAAAAAATTAAAAAAAATTGAGAAACTGCTCTTATTCATGATTTTTATTTTTTATTAAAAAATATATATATTTATTGATTTCAGAGAGGAAGAGAGAGGGAGAGAATGATAGAAACATAGATGAGAGAGAATCATTGATCTGCTGCCTCCTGCATGCCCCTTACTGGGGATTGAGCCTGCAAAAATGGGCATGTGCCTTAACTGGGGATAGAACTGTGACCTCCTGGTTCCTAGGTCGATGCTCAACCACTGAGCCATACTGGCCAGGCTGATCCATGATTTTTAAAACAAAACTGTATGTTTTATTGAGGTATAATTGACATAAAATTATAAGATACTTCAACATTTATGAAATTGCTGTCTGCAAGTCTGACTGTGCTAGATGATTTGATGTAACACTTTGAGTGATCTTACATCTTACCATAAAAATGAAGTAAAGTTTCCCTGTGTTTTGCTCCTTGAATTTTGTATAATTTTTTTTAGTTCATCCTTCCTTCTGTCCTGTTTTTATGTCCCATAATGCTCCTAACTCATTGAAGAAAAAATCAAAATCTAATTTTGAACACAAGTTAGACCTCTCTGTGAAAGATGCTGCTGCCACATCTCCTAGAATTCTGACAGAAGCTGAGAAAATAAGGTCAGATTTCAGAAGTCCTTGCTCTTTCATCATCCACAAAATCTATTGATGTGCAATTTTGCTGTCGGTGAAAGGGCATTATGTTTTCATTACAAAAACTGTCTGGAAAGAGTCCAGTATGTGGAAGATACAATTATAGGGAACTGACCAGTAGGTTTTTCTAAAACCTGCTATTTGTGTCCTTTTTACAGAATAAACTCCGAAACCCTTTTGGTTCTGAATTTTTTCTTTGCATGTCTCATAGAGGCCATCATAGTTTTTAGTATTATGAAATTTGGTATTTTTAGTGCAGTTGATTTATCATGTTTTTAGTGTGTGTGTTTTTAATCCTCACCTGAGGACATAGGATGTTTTTTATTGATTTGGAGAGAGGGAGAGAGAGAAATATTCATCTATTTACCATGAGTAACTTTTTTAAAACTGAAAACCCAGGTATGTGCTCTGACCAATAATCGAACCTGCAACCTTTTGGTGTATGGAACAATGCTCCAACCAACTGAACCACCTGGCCAAAGCTTTTTTAGGTGTTTTAAAATTTTTTTCTTACATTATTATTATTTTGTTAATCTTTACCCAAGGATATTTTTCCATTGATATTTAGGGAGAGAGAAAAAAAAGGGACAACAGAGAGAAACATCAATGTGAGATAAAACACATTGATTTACTTGCCTCCTGCATGAGCGTGGACCAAGGCTCGGGCTGGGGAGGAACCTGCAACCAAGGTATAAGCCTTTGACTGGAATCGAACCTGGGACCCCTTGGTCTGCAGGCCAACGCTCTATCTACTGAGCCAAACTGGTTAGGGCATTTTTTAGTGTTTTAAAAAGTAACTGAATGTACTAAGTTTTTGAACTTCTTTATCTTTGTAAAGGAAAAAAATTATTTAAGAAAGTTTAGAATTAAAAATACAAAGATGACCCTGACTGGTTTGGCTCAGTGGATAGAGCGTCGGCCTGATGATTGAAGGGTCCCAGGTTGGATTCCAGTCAAGGGCATGTGCCTTGGTTGCCAACACGTCCCCAGTGCGGGGTGTGCAGGAGGCAGCTGATCGATGTTTCTCATCAATGTTTCTAACTCTATTCCTCTCTCTTCCTCTCTGTAATAATCAATAAAATATATTAAAAAAAAATACAAAGATGAACATAGTTGCAATTCTTTAAATATGACTTAAATATAATAGTATTACTTGCTTTAAACTTTGAGTTACTATTAAAGTTATATAAACTCATTATTTTTAAAAATATATTTTTATTGATTTCAGAGAGAAAGGGAGAAGGAGAAAGAGATAGGAACATCAATGATAAGAATCATTGATTGGCTGCTTCCTGCACACCCCGTCCTGGGGATTGAGCCTGCATCCTGGGTATGTGCTCTGACTAGGAATTGAACTGGTGACCTCTCAGAGCAGAGGGCACACTCAACCAAGTTAGCCACACTGGCCAGGGCTTAATCTTTTTTCATTGGAGGTAAAAGAAGACATTGTTCTCCCTTTCAAGAGACTACACCTTGAGTAAAATTAGTTAACTATAGTAAGTGTTGTTTGCAGGAAAACAGTATTTCTGGCTTGTTTGTGAAAGAAAATTATCTCAAGTCCCACCTGGGTATTTGCCTCCAAAGACCCTTGTGTGTTATTCTGTGATAATTTTTACTTTTGATCTTGCTTCACAAAACTGAAACTGGTTAAATGGTGAATACCATGTACTCGGTCCTGGGCTTAAGGGGACACTGTTACTAATTATAGTGTCTTCTGAGTAATTTGATCCATGTTTTAGTAAAAATTATGTTGTAAAAGACTTTTCATTGGAAGATTCTTTGGTTTTCTGACATTTAGCAGTTGATATTACATTTAGAATGGACTTTCATTGGAGTTCACAGCTTGGGATGGCCTAAAGTATTATGAATCTTTAACCCACTGATATCTGAATTATTTAATAGCTGGTTTAGCCATATTCAATTTCAAAGTGCTTAATGTTAGTGACTTGTTTCTAAATAGTAATGTAAAAATTTAAATATATTGCTATTGATTTATAGTGGTTAGTTTTCTATATGATTTGGGTAGTTCTGACAAATTCTCTAAGTTTATGCAGATGGTACCATGAAATATATTAATATATAGGAAATATTTTCTTTATTTTGTGTGTGTGTGTACACACACATATAGATATACTATAAATGGATTACAAGAAAAATATAATGGAAGTTTTATAAATATTATTTATCCATGAAAGACATAATAGGGAATAAAAAACTTTTTTTATAGTAACTTGGGAATAACCTTAATCTGGATTTGATGTTGGTTCTAACATTTATTATGTCAGCTTGGAAGATTCTTTAAACAAGTGCACAAACATTAATGTATAAGAATCATCTGGAGAGCTTGCTATAATGTAGATTTTTATTCAGTAGTTCTGCAGTGTAGCCAGAAAGTCTGTATTTCTTTTATTTTTAATATTTTTTATTGAGTTTTAGAGAAGAAGGGAGAAGGATAGAGAGATAGAAACATTGATGAGAGAGAAACATTAATCAACTACTTTTAGCATGTTCTCTACTGGGGATCCAGCCTGCAACCCGGACATGTACCCTGATAGGGAATTGAACCAGTGACCTCTTCGTTCATGGGTTGAACCACAATGGCCCGGCCAGAAATTCTGCATTTCTTAAAGTTTCCAGGTAATGCTAGTGCTTTGGTCTAAGGACCACTTTTGGAGTTAAATTTTGAAATTTATACTAAGTTTTCTGTTTTCTCAACTTTAAAATAGAGATAATAATAGAACTTACCATTTGGGATGTTAGATGAGAATGTATGAAAAGTTCTTTTTATAATGGCTAGTAGATTGTGAACACGGTTAATATTGTTGAAAAATTAATAAATATGTGTTATTTTATATTTCTTAATGAGAAAACTATATACTGTAAAGATGTTATTTCTTAGCAAAGATTCGCAGAGGTTTGAGACTACTAACGAAAGCCTTTGAACCTCAGGGATACCATTTGCCACTTGTTTCTGAATGCCAGTGTGTAACCACAGAGGGCCTTAAACTAGCTATAAACAAGTTTGGGAACCCGTCTACTTCCTGCCGTAGGAGATTCTGTACCAAACCCCACTCTCTTGACTTACACTTTGGGAACTGCCTCTGAGAACACCATGTGGCAAGGAATGGCAGGCAGCCTCTGAGAGCTGAGTGACTGCTGGCCGAGAGCCAGCAACACGGAAGGAACTGAAACCTGCCAGCAAATAAGCTTGGTAGTAAACTTGGAAAAGAACCCCAAATCTCGGATGATTTCACCGTCTGTGCTGACAGTTTAATTTCAGCCTAGTGAGACCCTAGACACGAAAACCCAGTTAACCCATGTCCAGAATCCTTTCACACAGAAACTGAGATCAATTTGAGTTGTTTTCCCCTAAGTTTTGTAATAAAACATAATCATAAAGTAAATTTGTGTCGGGGCTGTATAATAGCAAAATAGTAATAATACTGACATTTGGTGGAGGGTTGGTCTTAGAGGTTTGACTGGGTAGTCAGGGATGCTGGATAATAAAACATTTATAGGCGAGTATGGGTAAAGGCATTCCAGGCAGAGGGAAGACTGGAAAATACAAGATATGTTTGATGCAAAGCTAATTTACCTTGGGGTATTGTGAAGCGTAGTGAAAAATAAGACCAGAAAAGGTAGGTTTGGGCCAAAATGTGGAGAGTCATAGAAGTCGGGCTGACAAGTGTTTTTATTCTAAAGTCAGGGAGTTTTTATGTAGGTGGTAACATCTGTGTTTCAATCTAATTGGGCCGTTTGTGGGATATATTAGTTGCAGACCGGTTTTGAGGGTTAGAGTAGGACTCTCCGAATTAAAAGGATGGGCCCTGGCTGGTTCTAGGTTAGGATTGTTATGTTTTGCTCTACTGATGTTGAATTTAAAATAAATTTAGTTATAGTAACATAGGTTTCCTGTTTCACAAAAATATCATGAATTATTTAAATTATAGAAATAAAATTAATTTGGAAAAATAGAGGAAAAAATCATCATCTGACACAGTATAGCTTAACATTTTGGGACTTCTAGTCTTTGATACAATTTTCTTTTCTATGTAATTATAATCAATCACTTTCTGTTTCTAATGTGCTTTTTTATGTATTAAGAAGTATTTCATGTGTCATTCGCTGAATCATTGATATCATTCGCTTTTAATTTTTAGACTACTAATATGGTAGATGACATTAGTTTCCAAATTTTGAATTGGCCTTGTGTTCCTGGGGAGGGGAAATGAAATCTCACTTGGTTGTGGAATAATATACTTTTTATATATTGTGCTGTATTTGCTAATATTTTGTTGAGGACATTCACAGTTATGTTCATGAGGAATAGTAATCTGTAGTTTTCTTGGACTCTGTCTGGGTTTTGGTATCAGAATAATGCTGCCTCATAAAAAAAAATTCTTCTGCCCAATTTTATTTCCTGAAAGAGATTATAGTTGATACTCATTATTTGTCGGTTCAGTATTTGTGAATTCACCTACTTGCTAAAATTGACTCTTAACAACAAATCAATGTGTATGACACTTTTTGTGGTCATTCATGGACACGTGCAGAGTGGCAACAAATTTGAGTCACCTGATGCCAACATGTCCAGCTGAAGTCCCTGCTAAGATGGAGCAAAGTGATGTTCTGCCTTCTTGTTTCAGTTCTCATAGTGAAAACAAAATGTTTGTGTGTGTGTGTGTGTGTGTGTGTGTGTGTGTGTGTGTGTGTGTTTTAAATGTTTTTATTGATTTTTTTAGAGAAAGAGAGGAAGGGAGAGAAATATCCTATGTATTATGTTAGTGGCAAGTGCTATGGAGAAAAATAAAGCAGGATAGCTAGGAAATGCTGGGCTGGGTGTTTGCAATTAAAAAAAAAAAATATTTTGCCAAGACCGGTTTGGCTCAGTGGATAGAGTGTTGGCCTGCGGACTGAGAGATCCCAGGTTCGGTTCCGGTCGGGGGCATGTGCCTTGGTTGTGGGCACGGCTCCAGTGGGGGGCGTGCAGGAGGCAGCTGATCAATGTCTTCTCATCGATATTTCTGACTTTCCATTTCTCTCCCTTCCTCTCTGTGAAGAAAAAAAAAAAAATATATATATATATATATTAAAAAGTATATATATATATATATATATATATATATATTTTAATTGACTTCAGAGAGGAAGGGAGAGGGTGAAAGAGATAGAAATATCGATGATGAGAGAGAATCATTGATCGGCTGCCTCCTGCAGGCCCCACACTGGGGATTGAGTCCACAACCGGGCATATGGGAATTGAACCATGACCTCCTGGTTCATAGGTCACACTCAATCACTAAGCCGCACCGGCTGGGTTACCATCTTAATCATTTTATTATACTTAATACTACTGAACTGTATACTAAATCTCTAAAACTTTTCCATCTTGTAGAACTGATACATTGTCGACATTAACTAATATTTCATTTCTCCTCTCCTCTCATAGTCCTAGGCAACCACCATTCTACTTTCCATTTCCATGAGTTTGGACTACTCTAGATATCATGCAAGTGAAATCATACAATGTTTGTCATTTCATGATTCATCTATTTTTCTTAACATGTCATCAGGGTTCCACCATGTCATAGCATGTGTCAGAATTTCCTTTTTTGTTTTGTTTTATTAATCCTCACCTGAGTATATTTTCCTTTGATTTCTTTTAGAGAGAGTGGAAGAGAGCGGGAGAGACAAAGAGAGAAACATCGATGTGAGAAAGACACTTTATTGGTTGCCTCTTGCATGCACCTCAGTATCAGCCAGGGATCGAGACTGTAACCCAGGTTATGTGCCCTTGACTGGAATCAAACCTGGGACCTTTCAGTTCTTGGGTCGTTGCTCCAACCTCTGAGCAAAACTGATCAGGGCAGAATTTCCTTTGTATGTTGTGTGTGTGTATATATATCACATTTTGTTTATTCATTGGTCAGGTACTTGGAATTCAGGCCATTTTCAGTTACAAACATGGCTTCAGTAAATATTGTTGTACATATATATATTTGTGTCCTTGTGAGCATATCCTATAAAATAAAAGGCTAATATGCAAATTGACCAAATGGCCGAATGACCAGTTGCTATGTTGCACACTGACCACTGGGAGCAGATGCTCAATGCAACCTCTCCTGCCTCTGCAGCAGCACTAAGGATGTCCGACAGACACTAGGGGGAGTGGGCCTAAACCATCAGTTGGACATCCCCCGAGGGCTCCTGGACTGTGAGAGGGCACAGGCTGGGCTGAGAAAAACCCCTCCTCCCCCGAATTCATGAATTTTGTGCACTGGGCCTCTAGTAGTCATATAATTTTTATATTGGAACTAGAGTCTCAGTGCATGAAATTTGTGCATGGGTAGGGTCCCTAAGCCTGGCCGGCGATCAGGGCCAATCTGTGGGGCAGCCGACAGGTGATCGGGGGGCCTCGCTGTCACCCACCATGGCTGACCTTGCGCAGCCACTCCCTGGCCCTGCCCCCCGCTGCCAGTGCCGGTCACCTCCCTCTGGGACAATCAGGGGGGCCCCTGCTGGCACTCACCTTGGCTGGCCTGGGGCCTGCAGGTTGGGGCAGCTCCTGCATTGAGCGTCTGTTCCCTGGTGGTTAGTGCGCATCATAGTGACCAGTCATTCCGCTGGTCCGTCCACCATTTGGTCGATTTGCATATTAGGCTTTTATTATATAGGATTGTTAGGTCAAAGATATATCCATCTAAGACAAATTGTGCTTCAAAAAGGGTTGTATCATTTTACAGCAGTGGATAACAGTATTTGCTCCCCACATCCTAGACTTCTAGTCATTTTCACCTTTGTCAATTCAGTGGGTGAAAAAAAAAGCTGGTTTGATTTTGATTCTATGTTTGTGATTATATGACTGTGGTTGAACATCTTTTTAGATGTTTACAGATCACTTGTATTTCTGTTTCTCTTTATATCTTTTGTCCTTTATTTTTAATTGTTGGTGTTTTTCTCATTGATTTATAACAACTTACTCTATGTGGTATGTTTTCCATTTTTTCCCTAGTTTTCTTTAGATTTTGTTCATGGGCGTGCATATACATGCATGTAGTACCAAGTTTTTCATTTAGAAAAATATTTTTTATTAATTTCAGAGAGGAAGAGAGAGGGAGAAAGAGAGAATGATGAGAGATGATCTGCTGCATCCTGCACGCCCCACCCTGGGGATCCAGCGTGCAGGCTGGGCATGTACCCTGACTGAACCAAACCTTGACCTCCTGGTTCATAGGTTGATGCTTAACCATTGAGCCATGCCAGGCAGGCTGATTAAAGATATCTTTAATGACAACATAATGTATCACTGTTTTCAATTTAGAAATAATTTATTGAGTTCCTCCTGTGTTTCAGGCATTGTCTAATTGGATTACCATAAAGATAAAGAGGCCTGTGGTTTCTGGTTTGCTATTGAACTAGAGATCTCTTTGGGAGGGGGAGTTAAGTTGATTTATTATCTTAATATTGGGACTTTTGATTGTTTGTTTTATAACTGTTACAAATAATAACTGCATTGAACATCCTGTGCCTAGATCTTGTATGTATTTCTGTTATTTTGCTTTTATAGATTGCTGGGAGAAAAGTTATTGGGTAAGAGGATGTCAGTCTTTGAAAAGCCTTTGAAGTTATATGTTACCAAATTGTTTCCCAAAAGGTGTATCACTTTACTGTCCTAGCTGTATAGTGTGTGTGCGCCTGTCTTACTGAACCCTTAAAGGATCGACTGTTTCCACTTTTGAAAAATTTTGCCATTTTATTAGGTGAAAGGTAGACTTTCAGGTATATAATGGAGTGGAGCAGTTAAGTCACATACAGAGAAATGGCATGAGCAAAGGCAGGATGTTGCAGTGTGTGTTGCAGGATATTGCACTCCCTCACAGTTATTCCTTACGCAGCCAGCGTTCCATAGTAAGCCCACTCTTGTTACCATGCCTGGCTATGTGTCCTATAGTTCTCAGCTTAAATGTTGGGTAGTCATTGAATTATCTCTTTTCTCATTTACTCTGAACCTTATCATCCTGTTTCATTTTGTTTATTGCACTTAAACCACTACTTAAAAAATATATATATATTTTTGCTTACATATTTATCGTCTATTTCTACCAATAGAATTGCTAACTTCCTATCTTTTCAGAAAGTTCTTCCATTTCCTTTGCGGATTTGACAGAGTTAGTTGGTACATAAGTGTTTTATTATTTTGTAGTTTCTGTTATTTGAAATATTGCATAATTTTTATAGGAATAATTAAAGGTTCTTTACCTTTATTTCTGTAATTTTTTAATGTCTTTTTTAGTATTCTTCTCATAGTATAATTGTCTATCTCTCCCTTCCACATCTTCTTCCATCCTAGTTATGAACAACAGGACTTGTTTCTCATTCATCTTTGTATCCCCAATTGTTGACACTTAAGGAGTACTTAGTAAATGTCCATTAAAATAAGAGTGATTTTAGGAGTAGTGTGGATGAGAGGGAGTATGTATATAGCATAAGGCTTAGGAGCAAAGAATTTTGTTCTCCATCACGTATTAACTGATGTGACTGTGGTCAAGTGACTTATTTTCTCTGTGCCTCAGTTTTTCATATTTGAAAAAATGTCATAATAGTATCTACCTCTTAGGTTTGTTGAAAAGATTAAATGAATGAGATAATATATATAAAACACTTAGGATAGTACCTGACACTTAAATCCTAGAAAAACAGTAAGTGTTATTATTAATTCTTCAGAATTTTGAGAAATTTAGGTTTTGAGAACTTTTTTTGTTGTTGTTGCTTAAACTAGGGAGTGCACATAACATCTGGACTTCTTGGATGATCAGGTAAAAACAATCTAAGCTGGAAACAAACTATTTCAGAATGACTTGGTTAGAGCTGATCAGAATTGAAGTAAAATTACTCCTGGACTTACGAAGCCAGCCTATGTAATCTCTGGTTTTCCTAAGCTGCCTCTCTGTATAGATTTATATTTAAAAATCTCAGCCACTTCTTATATTCAAGTTTCTGCTCCTGAATCTACAAACTTACCTTTCATCTTTCTTGTTTAAAAAATATATAGAGAGAAGCATTTTTACTGTTGTCTAAAGCCTGTGTTCCTAATTCCTCAGTCAGCCATCCCAGGTTTTACACCTCCCATTGATGGGCACTAGGGATACTAGAAGAACAAGACAGATGGTCCCAGGCCTCCTGAGCTTATGTACCAGTGGGCAGGACAGATGATTTAAAATGCAATTATAATAAATACAGTGTGATAAGTGCTACGGGGGTGTATAGAGTGCTGCTAGAGGAGCATAAATATTTTTGAGACCATGGGGGCGTGAAATGCTCAAGGACCGTAGAAATTAGGAGAATCCTGAGGAAAATCAACATTAAAAGATTGTGGAGAATGAAAAGTTGCTGGTGAAGAGGTAGAAGGGAAACAAGGAGAGTCTGGTGTCACAGAAGCTGAACAGAGAAGTGCATCTCAGGACAGAGGTAGTGATCAAGAGATACCGCTAAGGAGCCAGGTAAGGTCCTTTTCCTTCTATCCTTTTCTAATATTTGGCTCTATAAGTTATTTCTCCTGTCTAAATTCCATGTATGCCTTGTTATTATCTGTTCAGTTCCTGAACTCACACAGTGGTGTTTGTATAGTGAGTTTGGTAGGTGTGGAATACTGCATCCTCTGAGTTAATTTTGTTTCTGAGTGTTAAATTAGCACCAGTTTGGATAATAAGGGATTTGTCTCATTTGTGTCTGCATCTCTTTGCCTCTCATGTTGGGATGGGGAAAGATGGGATAGCTAAGCATACCTTGGTCTCCTTTTATCGTAGTCTAGTGAAACTCGTTCAAATCCACTTAACAAAATTCCTTGAATTCAGATTCCCTTCACTTTTCTAGGAGTTGTTTTAACTCCCTGTTGCCAACTTTGGACTTCCCATTCAGTGCTAAACTCCCTCATATTTGATTTCTTTCCTCCCAATGAAATGGAATTGAAACTTGTAAAGCTAGTTAAAAGGCTTCTTATTGCTAAGTCCAAAGGATTTTGAATTTGTTATCTCAATTGCTAGGCACTTTTTGACATTGTTGACCACTTCATCCTTCTTAGAATGTGTTTGTCTTTTGTGAGACACCATATTTTTTGGTTTTCTTCCAGTTTCTCTAGCCACTCCATAGTTTATTTCCTAGTTTACATTCTCTGACTTGTAAACATTGGTATATTGGTTCTGTATGTAGCATGTGCTCTAATCAGTCATTCTATGTATTTCCTGGGTGACCTCATTCATTACAGTGGCATTGATTAATCTAATTAAAGGTTTTTGGACAGCAAGTAAGCCATAAGACACTGAAGTAAATCTATAAAGATTCATGTTTTTATCTGTTCACTTTATTTTTTAATATATTTTTATTGATTTCAGAGAGGAAGAGAGAGAGAGAGAAACATCAATGATGATAGAGAATCACTGATTGGCTGCCTCTTGCACAACTCACACTGGGGGCTGAGCACAACACCTGGGCATGTGCCCTGACCTGAATGGAACCATGACTTCCTGGTTCATAGGTCCAGGCTCAATCACTGAGCCATGCTGGCTGGGCTGAGCAGTTATTCAGATGATCAAAGTAGTTTCTAAAAATTGTGTTAATGTGGTTCCATAAACAGTTCCAATGGAATATTTTGTTTGATATACACTGCCCTCCTGTGGTTAAATTAAGCGAAATGTTTTAATAAAACTAGTGTTTTAATTTACATTAACCCTGAGGTTAAAAAAAAGTAATATTATTGCAATACACTGATAATATTGTAATAGTAATGTAATGTAATACTGTATTTTTGTTCAGAAGTATATGTAGCCATGTTGTTTGTCTCTCTAGTTTTTCCTCTTTGGTTTCTCTAGTGTGTCTCTACATTTTTCTCATTATATGTCTTTGTACATTTTCCTATTAAAAATAAGTAAATTAAAAGAGTCATTGAAAACATGAAAAATATTAAGCTATTGAAGGGAGGGAAGGTACACTGAAATGTAGACATGTTAAAACAAAAAGAGCCCAGGCTGGTATGGCTCAGATGGTTGGGTGTTGCCCTGTGCACCAGGAGGTTGCCTGTTTGATTCCTAGTCACAGGCAGATGCCTGGGTTGCTGGTAGGGGGTGTGCAGGATGCAGCCACCTGATTTTGTGCTCTCACATAGATATTTCTCTCTTTCCAAAAATCAATAAATTATTATTTTTTATTTTAATAAATCTTTATTGTTCAGATTATGACAATTGTTTCTCTTTTTTTCCCCCTAAGCTCCCCCTCTACCCGTACCTTCCCCCTCAATGTCCTCATTTATAGGTGTATGATTTCTGTCCAGTCTCTCCCTGCACCTCCTTCCTTCTTTCCCCCAGAATAGTCAGTCCACTCCCTTTCTATGCCCCTGACTCACCAGTTTATTCTGTTCATCAGATTTTTTATTCACTTGATTTTTAGATTCACTTGTTGATAGATATGTATTTGTTGTTCCTAATTTTTATCTTTACCTTTTTTTTCTTCATCCTCTTAAAGAGTACCTTTCAGCATTTCATATAATACTGCTTTGGTGTTGATGAATTCCTTTAGCTTTTTCTATCTGTGAAGCTCTTTATCTGACTTTCAATTCTGGTGATAGCTTTGCTGGGCAGAGTAATCTTGGTTGCAAGTTGTTGCTGTTTATCACTTTGAATATTTCTTGCCACTCCCGTCTGGCCTGCATAGTTTCTGTTGAGAAATCAGCTGACAATCATATGGGTGCTCCCTTGTAGGTAACTAACTGTTTTTCTCTTGCTGCTTTTAATATTCTCTCTTTGTCTTTTGCTCTTGATATTTTAATTATGATATGCCTTGGAGTGGTCCTCTTTGGATTCTTTTTGTTTGGGGTTCTCTGCACTTCTTGGACTTGTAAGTCTATTTTTTTTTCACCAGGTGGGGGAAATTTTTAGTCATTATTTCTTCAAGTAGGTTTTCAGTATCTTGTTCTCTTTCTTCTGGCATCCCCATAATTCTGATTTTGGTTTGCTTGAAGTTGTCCCAGAGGCTCCTTACACTATCTTCAAATTTTTGGATTCTATTTTCTTTTTGCTGTTCCAGTTGAGTGTTTTCTGCTTCTTATATTTCAAATCTTTGACTTGATTCTTATGATCCTCTAGTCTGCTGTTAAGTCTCTGAATAATATTTTTTTATCTCAGTCAGTGTATGTTTAATTTCTAGTTGGTCCTTTTTCATATCCTCGAGGGTTTCGCTAAATTTATCGACCTTTTCTAGGAAATTCTTGAAAAACCTTATAACCGTGGTTTTGAACTCTACAGTGGTACCTTAAGATACGAGTTTAATTCGTTCCGTAACCTTGAGGTGTGGGAAACTATGAGACACTCGAGTCGTGGTAAACTGGTGGGTTGTGTGCAGCCGGCTGATCCGTGTGATTACTCCTATCTCAAATGTTGCTCGTATTTCAAAGCAAAAATTGCTTGTTCGACGGCTCGTATCTCAAAAATCTCGTATGTTAGAGCACTCGTATCTTCAGATACCACTGTATATCCATACATTTGTTTTTCTTCATTTCTTTTGTTTGTGATCTGTTTCTTTGTCTCCGCATTTTCACTGCTTCCCTGAGTTGGTAGAGTAGCTATAGTGCTAGGTGTCGAATGTGACCCCGTAGCTCCGCCTCCCCAGTTACCTGAGGTGGGTATTCTTGGGGCAACCCTTTGTGGACTGTGTGTACAGTCTTGTTATAATTAAGTCTTGATTGTTATTGGTATCACTGAGGGGAATTGACTTCCAGGCCAATTGGCTATGAGGATCAGCTATGTCTACACCGGGAGAACGTCTGTGCTGGAGACAGCCTTATGAGACAAGACTTGCAAAATTACAAAAGCTTCTGTGCTCGGCTTGGATAGGGCGGCGTCTCAGGGCTGAGCAGACAGCCTTGGCTTCCCGTCAGTCCTGACCTATGAGACTCCTGGGTCTCAGTGTCTCTCAGTAATCACTGCGGTCCTCTCTGTGCGCAATTGCGTGCCTCCAGACCTCCGCCTTTCGCAGCACCCCCGAGTTTCTGTGCGCTCTGGGAACCTGTGTGAGTCTGGGTCCCCAGGGTCTTGCCCAAAACGAGTTCACTGTAGTTGGAGTTCAGCACAGTCAGATGTTCAGTCTTCCTCCTGCTAGAGAAAGCCAGTGGTACACTCAGAAGTCAGTCCTCTCTGCGCATTCATGCGTGCACCTTCGGACCTCTGCCTTTCGCGGCTCCCCTGAGTTTTTGTGCACTTCTCCCTTTTCCTAACAGTCCAGACTCCCCCGTTTGAGTCTCACTCGGAACTGGGGTTCAGTGCAGTCGAAACCAGGGTTCAGTGCAGTCAGGAGTTTCTGTCTCCCACTGAAGGAAGCCAGCCAGGCACTCCACCACCCATCCTTTCCACACCCATCTCTTCGTACCTCAGCTTTTTGCAGCTCCTCTAAGTCTCCGTGAGCCCCTCTTTTTCCTTCTAGTTGTAGAATTTCCACTCAGCCAGCTTTCCTGTGGTTCTTGATGATGTTTGTTTTGATTTTAGCTGTAGTTTTGAAATTATTGTGTGAGGCTGCAGTTTAGGTGTTCACCTATGCCTCCATCTTGGTTTCTCCCAGGGGAGTTTCCTGTCATTATTTCTTCAAACTGGTTTTCTATTCCTTGCTCAGTTTCCTCTCCTTCTGGAAGCCCTATTATGCAGATGTTGTTTTGTTTGGTGTTGTCCCAAAGTTCCCTGAGGCTCTCCTCCTGCTTTTTAATTTTTTTTTCTAGAAGCTACTATACTTGGGTTTTTTTCCTACCTTGTCTTCTAGCTCACTGATGCGATCCTCTGCTTCTTCTCGTCTACTTTTGATGCTTTCTATTGAGTTCTTTACAGCAGCGATGTCATTTTTTATTTTCTTGATTCTTTTTCATTTCCTCTTGTTTTTTTTTCCACACATTGTTGAATTTGTCTTCCATTCTTTTAGTCTACCTTGTGACCATTTCTCTGAAATCTTTCTTTGACAGGTTGCTTGCCTTCATTTCGTTTACTTTCTTTTCTGGTGATACCTGCTTTTCTTTCATATGAGGGCTGTTTCTTTGTCTCTCCATAGTCTCTCTTCTCCAGGTGTCTGGTTATGTAGTTTTCTCTCTCCTTTGCTGGCTGCTGTCCATGATCTCTTGGCTGCAGCAGTGGGAGAAGTTAGCTGTGTCCCACCCAATAATTTCACAAGGCTGGCTCTTCAGAACTCAGTTCCTGCTCTGCCAGCACATCATGGCAGTGCCTTTGATTTCCACAACTGCTGCCTTTAGATTGCCTGAGGACAGGGGCCAAGAGAAAGAAAACAAAAACAAAGTCACAGAGGGTCCTCCTTCTGCTCTTCAGATGGAAAAGGAAAAGTCTTCTCTTGAAATCATTTCTGTCTGCACTTAGAGTTTGGACTGCCATTGAGTCCAGGCTAAGTAATCCCAAGGTACTTCTAGTTATGGGTTCCTCCCTCAAGCCAACTGCTGCCATTTTCAGAGTCCTCAGATGCTCTATGTATTCTGTTTTGGTTTTTAGTTGTATATATTCATTGGGAGAGATAGAATAAACTGGGCTTATTCTGTTTTTATTAGAATCAGAACATAGGTACCATTTTAATTTTATTAATTTGTTTTGTTTATGCATTTTTGAGAATCCATGCCGTATTAGGCTTTGCTGGAATGTGAAGATGGAAAATCTTTAAGGTGCTTATCGTAGCTACACAGGTAGGCCTCTGATGGGAGGTAGAGACAGAAAGTAAACATTTCATATTATGCATTAATAATAATTGAGTTATCGATTTTACCCCTTTTATCTATTTCTGCTTCAGATTTGACTTGTTTGTGACTAAAGAAGAGAAGATCCTATTTATATTTCATTAATATTCTACTTTTCTTATCCCAAAATATAAGGGATGAAAAATTTCTGGATATGTATGTGCTGGATGAAATTAATGCATAGTTTTAATAAGAATAAGGAGTATACTTAAATATATAATTATAATAAGAATAAGAACTTGCAATGAGAAAATAATGTATTATTATATACTTGTTTCTCAGGTCTTAGAAAAATACCCCAATACACCCATGAGCCATAAAGAAATTCTTCAAGTTATCCAGAGAGAAGGACTAAAAGAAATCAGGTGAGTTATTTAAATATTATTAGTGATAATTAATAGTCTATGATTAGAGTATTTTATAGTATATAGCAGTATATTTCAATCCTGAAGATTGATTATTTAGTGATAACTTCATTTTTAATTTCTTAATTTATTCAGTTGTCAGATCTTTGGCATTTTCAATCTTAGCACAGTTATAAAACCAAAAGTAAGTTTTAATAAATTCTTAGAAGGTGAACTATCTCTACACCCATGCACTTTAATTCTTATGCGGCCTAGAGCCATCTTCAAGCCTTCATCTATCAAGTCAGGCTTTTGATTTAATAAGTTCAGTTATTAGCAGATAAAAAGTACTCTAGTGCAAGGAGAGTGCTTGAGGTAGGCAGTCTAGGAAGAAATAACTTTGGCCACAAAGCACACAATGGAAAAGATACATATGAGCAGTATATATTTCAGATATTAGTCTTACTTTCAAATATAGCAATGAAGGTAAACATATTTTAATTTCTGAGAGCTTTATTATATTATAACTAGAGGCCTGGTACCCAAAATTTGTGCACGAGTAGAGTCCTTCTACCTGGCCAGCGATTGGGGCCAATCAGGGCTAGTGGCTGGGGAGGGATCATGGGAGGGCTCTAGGGCATGTCTGGCCCCATCTTGCCCAGTCCCGATTGGCTGGACCCTAGCAGCAAGCTAACTACTGGCAGGAGCATCTGTTCCCTGGTGGCCAGTTAGCATGTTAGACTTTTATATATTTAGATTGTAACTCACAACACAGAATGCCTGGCATGCACTTTTCCTCCAGTCCCTGGTCTTGGAGACATCATGTCCCTCCTAGGTTCTGCTCACCCTCTTCAGGTGCCACACGAAGTACATTGCATTGTGTGTGGAAACCCTTTGTAGGCTCCATGGGTGTGTCTTTACTTCGCTGAAGTTCTGATACCCCAACATAAGGAGAGACACTCTCATTATCAGGTAACACATTGTGGTAAGACCCCTGCTCAGCCTGCTGCAGCAGTTTTATTTTTTTTCTTCTTCTTTTTAAAAAAATATATTTTACTGATTTTTTACAGAGAGGAAGGAAGAGGGATAGAGAGTTAGAAACATTTATGAGAGAGAAACATTGATCATCTGCCTCCTGCATACATCCTACTGGGGATGTGCCCACAAACAAGGTACATGCCCTTGACCAGAATCGAACCTGGGACCTTCCATTCCGCAGGCTGATGCTCTATCCACTGAGCCAAACCGGTTTTGGCTACTGCAGCAGTTTTAAATAGGCCATCGATTACCATAGATGGTTTGGTTCAGTAGATAGAGCTCTGGCCTACAGATTGATGGGTCCTGGGATCTATTCCGGTCAAGGGCACATTCCTGGGTTGCAGGTTCAGTCCCCAATAGGGGTCATGCAGGAGGCAGCGGATCGATTTTCTCTCATTGATGTTTCTGTCTGTCTCTGCCTTCCTCTCTGAAATCAATAAAAATATATTAACAAAAATAAAAATAAATAGGCCATAAACTGAATATCACTGCTCTCCATCTACCCAGTTCCTTCACACCCTCTTTTGTCTTAGCTCCACCCCCCACCACTCATTCCCTCTCTCTCTCTCTCTCTCTCTCTCTCTCTCTCTCTCTCTCTCTCTCTCTCTCTCTGCTGGGGTCTATAAAAGAGGGTCAGGATTTCTACTTCAACTAAGGGCAATGTTTCTGCAAGAACCTCCTTTCCCACCCATCTCTGACCCCAGTCCTGTTGGGCCTCTCTCTCCTTCCCTCCTCTTCTCTCCCCTCCATCTAACTTGGTGGGCTCTGCTCTGCCCCCTGCTCCTACCACCTCTTGTCTGCAGCCTCCTCCTTTCTCCTGCAGTGGTGGAGCTCCCCAAAGGTCGTATGGGGGTGGGGTGGGCTGTGCAGGGCAGGCAGGGTGGGACAGGGTGGGGTTGTGCCGGGCCTTGGAGGAGAGCTGGGGTGACGGGTCATGGCATGGGGGCCGGGGAGGGAGGGAGGAAGGGACGTGGGGCCTGTCCCCTGGGAGAGGCACCGGCCTCCTCGGCTGCCCCCGCCCAGCAGTCTCTCTAGGCTCCTGCGCAGCTGTCACCCTCTGCCCCTCACTGCCTCCCGCTTCTTTCAAGTTTGGACTTGGTTTCTCCCTCTCAGCCCTGAGCCTTCTCTGCTGCATCCCTGGGAGCCTGAGGCCAAGGCGCACCTGTCCTGTCCTCCCGTAATGGCGCTACCCACTCTCCTGGGGTAGCTAGTGAAACTTAAATAAAAAGAAGCATCTCTAACGATTATAAATTGCGCACTGAGAATGCCACAAGCTGGTAATGACCATGCTAGCCTCCGTGCCACGGGGTCCCTCCTGGTTTGCACCCCCGCCTGCCTCCATCCCAGGCTTGGGTCCAACCTGACAGCCCTCACCTCACACCTCACTTTCCAGTCCAGCCCACCAGCGCCCGCAGCAAGCTAAACTATCGGTTGGAGCATCTGAC
Organism: Lasiurus borealis; assembly: GCA_004026805.1. Classification (NCBI taxonomy): domain Eukaryota; kingdom Metazoa; phylum Chordata; class Mammalia; order Chiroptera; family Vespertilionidae; genus Lasiurus; species Lasiurus borealis. The sequence goes on along the minus strand of PVJN01026507.1, from coordinate 9,513 downwards.
CAGTGCTCATCATAGCGACTGGTCGAGCGGTTGAACTCCCAGCAGAACTTGGGTCAAGCGGACTTTTATTATATACTAGAAGCTCAGCATGCAGAATCGCCCACCCCTCCCACCCGCGTGTGCCTCCTGTGCTCGCAGCTGCGCCTGCCCACTGGCCGCATGAGCTTCTAGCCCCCAACTGCTGCTAGCAGCCTGAGGGTGGGGGGTGGGGAGGAGGGACCGAGTGGTGCTCCATGCACCTCCTGTTCGTTAGGTGTTACGGCCACGGGCTTTTTATAATATGGATAGGTTAGCACATAATAGTCACCGTCCATAATCAAGACCCCTTGTCATAAAAAAATTATTAAAATTATGTTCAACATACTTTTGTAGGTTAAGGTGGAAATCTGGGAGTTTATATTAGAGATATTTTCATTGAGATAGAAAAGCTTGTGCTTTAAAACTGCTACTAGTTGTATTCAATGGGAGGCCATATTGTTTAACACCCTTAGGGAAAGTGTTCAGAATTTTGGGGAGCTAATTTTTTGGGGGGAGGAAGCTACTTTTTCATTGTCACAAAGACTAGAAAGTTACAGGGATGCTAAATGTCCTTTGAAAAATTGTTCACCTCAAATGCTAGTAGTAGTCCAGTTGAGAAATAATGAGTTATGCTGATACACTTGTAAATAAACAACAAAATATTGTAGATTTTCACCAAAACCTGTTTGGCTTAATGGATAGAGCGTCGGCCTGAGGACTGAAAGGTCCCAGTTTTGATTCCAGTCTAGGGCATGTATGTACCTTGGTTGCAGGCACATCCCCAGTAGGGAGTGTGCAGGAGGCAGTTGATCGATGTTTCTCTCTCATTGATGTTTCTCTCTATTCCTCTCCCTTCCTCTCTGTAAAAAAAAAATCAATAAAATATATTTTAAAAAATATTGTAGATTTTCATTCCTTTTTTTTTCTTTACCATGAAATTCAATTTGAGATTTTTTTTTTATTGCTTTGCTAATGCAGTTAAAAACTTTTAATTTGTGGCCAAATGTCAGTAGGTTGGGAATAAATTAAATTTGCTTTATTACAAAACAAGGAAGTATAAATGAGTATAACTTGCTTTATATAATGTATGCCCCTGAAAAATTGTATGAACATTTGTAAATTAAAATGTATTTGAAATATGTTAGCTCTTAAACATATTTTTTGTAAATTATTTTAAAATTATATAATTCCAAGTTGTTACTGTTATTTGAATTAGTCATATTTGTTAGATTAAAATTAAAGCACAATACTCATTTAATCACACGTCAATTTGTATAAGAGAAGAGAATAAGTGATTATTGTGGCTAAGGAATGAATTAAGCTAAGCTATTCTAATATCCATTTATAACACTATTGGGTCTTATAGAATGGGGATGAGTGAGGGATTTCATTTCTTTTCATAAAGTTAGACTTGATACACACGGGGAAATCGCTCAGGAAATCTGTTATGTACAGATCAGACTTCACCAGTCCTGTAGGTCAAAATGTCAATTGAAGGTTCATCCAGCTGTAACAGTAAGGCTCTGTGACTTTAAACTTGTCATTATCTTTCTAAGGAGTAGGCAAGAACAGTAAATAAGTAAAGTGAATTTTAAAAAAGAACAAAAGGAGGAACTTACGCTGGTGCAGTTATGTGACGACAACCCAGTTCTTTCTAAGTCATCAGTGATTTACATTTTGCCGACACCATGGGACTTTCGGTTCTCACATCTCTTGTCAGCATTACTTATCACGGCTGACGACTGTTTCCTTCTTGATTTGTTCCACAAACACTCTTGCTTTCCTTCCTCTCACGTTTTTCTTCCCTTTTTTTCTCATTACCTTCTCTCCAACTTACGTGTACTTCGTCCATTTTTATAGCTTTCAATGCCAGTTTTGGCTTGTCAGTTCCCAAATATGTAGGGAATTTGCTGCCCACTGCAGCCTTGATACATGCTGATGCTTTAGCAAGGAATTTGCTTTCCCTCACTTAACTCTTATTTATTTTTCAGGTGTCAGTTTGAATGTCTTTTTCAGAAAACTTTGACTCTCTGGTCTAAATTACATTTTCCTATTTTAGTTTATTATAGTGTTCTGTGTTGTTTCTTCATGTCACTTAAGGTTTAAAATTACATATTTTGTAATATTAAAAACATCATGTAGCTCCATTAGGGCATTGGCATTATTTGCTTTTCCCACCCTCCCTGCCCCTCCCCCCTTTCCCCATAGTCCTTGACATATAACTGATATTGAAAACCTATTAATGAATATATGAAATATAAGTTAGAAGATCACATTCAAATGTAGTTATAACTTACTCTCTGTGATATGTCAAATGGTAAGTTTTATAATCTTTACAATTTTTAGACGGGTTATAGAATGAAATGGATACTGTGCTTGTTGAAGATGTGCTATTTTTACAGTTTTATTTTTATTTCTCAGTCCTCAATACATGGATTTCAACTCTTTTTGCCTATGTAGTTTTTTGTCTGCTTGCCCGTTTTGAAGAATCTTGCTTAATTTGTTTCGGATGTTGATGACTAAATAGTTCCTGGTGTATTACAGAATTTAAAAATCCTTTTTCTTTTGTAATAAGATACTTTGACTTACGTTACAGCCTAAGTTTATAAGATAGATACTGAAAACAGTTTATTAAATATAAAGGTTTGTTTTTGGGGAATTCCAAACTAAAAAGTGTGCATTGTCCAGTATAAATTACAAATAGTACTACCAACATTCCAGTGTGTATCTAATAGTTAAGAACTGAAGAGACTATTTGTGTGCAATTTGGATATTCTGGATCGTTATCAGAAAAGATAAACATAGACATACATAATATTGATAAAACATATACACAGAATAGTACACAGATCACAGTACTTACGTATATTTTGGAACTGTTCCAGCTCACCATTTACTGGTCTCAACAACTCATTACTATTTAGTCTGTTGTAAAGCAGGTTTCTTTCCTCCATCAGCTGTGGCTGCAATTGATGTTTATAAATGTGTTTTTACAGCGTTAAGTATGTAGGACTGCAAGGCTTCCTTCTGAAGTAGTCATTGCTTTTAATGCTTCTCCCAGTGAAGCCTTCTTAACTTGCTTTGCTTATCCTGTTAGCTATACACTGAGTGGCCAGATTATTATGATCTCTGAAAGAATAATAATCGGGCCACTCAGTGTGTGTGTGTGTGTGTGTGTGTGTGTGTGTGTATTTTAAAAGTCTAGTGCATGAATTTGTGCATGGGTGGGGGGTCCGGCCAGCCTGGCCAGGGGGCGGGGACATGGGCAGTTGACCATCTAGCAAAGGTCAAACTCCTGGTTGAGGAGACAATTTGCATATTAACCCTTTATTATATAGGTTATACACTGTGGGGCCAGATTATTATGAGTTCAGAGATCATAATAATCTGGCCACTCAGTGTATAATCTTGATCCTTATTATTAACAACTAACAGCAGAGAGATTTGAGGAAAGAAGCAAAAGAAGAGTATTCATTTCCTGAGATCCTGTTCTCTAATTAGTTTTTCTTATCTTTCATGAATAGAAGAGGAAAATGAAATTAGGAAGATTCTTAGTGTTCATGAATTCATCATCCGCAGATTGAATATTTTTTGAATTAGACCATTCATGACTGGTCCCCGAGGTTCATGACACATAATAATTAGTAATTTTGGTGAGTCATGAATTTGAATCTTTTACACACCATAAGATTGGTGAGGAACAGTAAATTTAATGAGTGTAGCCAACTGCCTAGCTTTTATTTACTTTTAATTTTTTTGTTAATCCTCACCCAAAGAAAATTTTTTTCTCATTGATCTTTAGAGAGAGGGAGAGAGGAAAAAAGGAGCAGAGAAAGAGAGGGAGAGCGAGAAAAAAACATCAATTGGTTGCTTCCTGCACGTGCCCCTACAAGGACTGGGGATCAACCTGCAAACCAGGTACATGCCCTTGACTGGGAATGGAACTGTTACACTCTCACCACTGAGAACATTGGCCAGGGCTAACTGCTTAGCTTTTAAATTAGGTGATCATCACTTGTTACCTCTGAAAGAAGTTGAGAATATTTAAAAGCATTGGTTCTTTATGGAAAAAGATCTGGGGAGGGAGAAATAAGTGCTGTTTCTATAGTAGCACTGACAGGTTGGGAACAAGCAGATGACGTGGTCACGCACTCCTTGTAAATGAAGTTTACTTAGTTACAGTACAGTGTGATGCCCTTGGTTAACAATATCCCCCAAGTGGGTAATCTCTGTTGCATTTCAATCCTTCCCCAGCCCCTTTTCCAAACCAGTCACATAATTGGAATGTTATAGCTGGAAAAGATAATTAGGTTACAACTCATTTTATTATTGAAGAATTAAGGCCCTTGGAGATTCAGACTTGGCCAGACTGGGCCAGGGTCGTACAGCTGGCTTCAGTGAAACTAGAAACGGAGGCTTACTGCTTCCGGTTTTGCTCTTTTCAGTATATCATATCGCCTCTAGATCCATAGTTCTCTCCACCATTGTGATTAGTGTATGTGCTCTATTATTTTTCAAATAAATCCTATGTCATGTGCTGACATATAACAATATTAAATTAGTTGCTTCCTAATTATAAATTCCTTTTCTAAAAGAATTTGAAATTTAAACTACAGCCATTATACTAATAACTTAGCTTCTGAAACAGGCAGTACATTTAAGAACGTACCCTAACAGCTTTTATTTATTTTTTATTATTTTTTAAAAATAAATTTTATTGATTTTTTTACAGATAGGAAGGGAAAGGGATAGAGAGTTAGAAATATCAATGAGAGAGAGAGACATTGATCAGCTGCCTCCTGCACGCCCCCCCTCCCCCCCCGCTGGGGATGTGCCCGAAACCAAGGTACATGCCCTTGACCGGAATCGAACCTGGGACCTTTCAGTCTGCAGGCTGATGCTCTATCCACTGAGCCAAACCAGTTTCGGCTATTTTTATTATTTTTTAAAATATATTTTTTATTGATTTCAAGGAGAAAGGGAGAGGGGGGGGGGAGAGAGAGAAACATCAATGATGAGAGAGAATCATTGATCAGCTGCCTCTGCACACCCCACACTGGGGATCGAGCCTACAACCTGGGTATGTGCCCTGACCAGGAATTGAACTGTGACCTCTTGTTTCATAGGTCTTGGCTCAACCATTGAGCCATGCGGCTGGACAACTTAACAGCTTTTTAATAGATCTTTATATTTTTGTCATGTGGAGCTCAAAATTGTTACCTAACAAGGAATTCTTCTGTTTCAGTCTTTATCCCAAACAAGTTGGAATTGTAAAGAACTCGGAACCATCTAGCAAAGATCGTACTCAGTAAACATTTGCCAGATTGAAACTGACTTTTTTGGAGGAATTCCCATTGCACATTGTATTACTGTTAATACATTTGCTTGTGAACAAAATAATCTCTCTTATATGGTATTTAAGTATGTGTTAGCCCAACTTAAACCAATAACTAATCCCATCACCTAACTTTTCCCCACCTTTTCTTATGTAAAATTATACAGCAAGGAAAATAAAGTCAACATTTTCTACTACTTTACAGCAGAAATAATAATAATAGTAATTATTATTTTATTTTAATTTTTTATTAAGGTATTACATGTATACATATGTTCCCATTGCGCCCCCCCCCCAACTCCCAGGCATACCCTAACCCCCCAGAGTCTTGTGTCCATTGGTTATGCTTATTTGCATGCATACAAGTCCTTTGGTTGATCTCTTATCTACCCCACCTCTCCCTAACCTTCCTGCTGTAATTTGACAGTCTGTTTGATGCTTTACTTAGAGCAGAAATTATTATTCCCCCTGAGCAGATCATTTGGCTGTTTGCCAAGCTAAATTGTCTTGAGGTGATTTCATTTAGAAAGAGCTCAGTTTAAGAATGAAGAACATTATTAAGTTGGTATTTATGTAAGGTTGGCTTAGATACCTTTGAGTTTGGTCTGCATTTTCTTTATCTGCTAGTTGCAATCTGCTTTCAAGCCCACAAACCTTGTAAGGATGTCGAAAGGACTAATAAGCAAAATTAAAAAAAATCAAAATGCTTGGATATTGGCAGAAAAGATTCCTATTCATTGTTATTGTGCTTCACAATGAGTTCCATTATGGATCAAAGGGAAGCTATTAAACCTTAGGGTCCATAGCTGATGGCTTTATGATGGCTCCTTGGAAATTGAGATGCATGGGAAGAATATTAAAGAATAGGGACTATTCATTGTATCCACATTTAAGTGTAAATTATTGTAATATTTTTATTCTGCCACACAAATAGAGTACTGCATCTGTTATCTGAAATGGTGTAGGCTGTATAGCTGAATTTAATTGTGTATTGTTAGATACAGTGATATTTTAGCCTAATGTAAATTCTGAAGAAGAAATTAATTTTTTATGTAGCAAAGCTGGGGGAGGGTGCTAATTTAAAAAATTATGGACAATGCTGGGAAGGGAAGGGAGAATTTATATTTTGGCTTTATTGTTGATTTATAAAGAGAAATTAAAAGCTCTTTTTTTCCCTCCTTTCATTTTCTTGGGGTGCATTCCAACTCCAGAAGGTAAGAAGTATTATTTTATTCTAAAGAATTATTATACAACTATAAAGCATTCTTTTATAAGCTTAATTGAACTTACCTTTGGATGCATGATTTTTACTTTATAAATCGATATAATTAGTCTAGAAACGTAGAGTGATACTACTAAGTAAATGTTTTATTATATGTACTTGTTTGTTCTTGCTGTTTACAAGCATTATTTGTCATAATTTTAGAAACTCAATTTACATTTATTTTTATTAAAATCATCATTTGACTTATTAGCATTGGAATGCCTAGTATTCTGCAGATTAATGAAAATACTTAAGATATTGGAAGTGTGTAAGATAACATTTGCTTTTGTTCAGCACTTACAAAATGTTATGCCACTTCTTTATGGTCTCTGGTTTCAGATGAGTAATTTGCTGTCATTTTAATTAGTGTTTCCCTGTAGACAATGTGTTTTCTTCTTTCTACTTTTAAGATTAAAAAAAAATGTTTATTTAGTGTTTAGAAATTAAGTTATGATGTGTCTTGGTGTGTAGACTTTTTTTGAGTTTATCCTATTTAGATTCCCTGAGTTTCTTGAATATGTAGCGCCCCCCCCCCTAAATAAAATAAGTTTTCAGCCATTAATTCTTTAAATCTTTTTTTCTCCTTTCCTTCTCAGACTTTGATATAAACGTTGAATCTTCTATTATTATCCAACAACTCCCAGTGTTTCTGTTCACTTTTTTCAGTGCTACTTTCTCTCTGTTGTTCACTGGTAAATTTTATTGATCTGTCCTCAAGGTCATTGATTCTATTTTGTTATCTCCATTTTACTATTGAGCCCAGCTAGCAAGTTTTGTGTGTGTGTGTTTTTTTCATCTAGCAAGTTTTTACATTTCTTACACTTTTCAGTTCTATAATTCTATTTGTTATAGATTATATTTCTTTGCTTATATTTGCTGTTTTGTTTTTTCACTTGTTTGAAGAGTGTGTGTTTATTGAAACATTTTTATGACAGCTGTTTTAAATTCTTATAATCTCAACATCTGTCTTACTGTTGGCATCAGTTGATTATCTTTTCTCATTCTGGCTGTGATTTTTCCTGGTTCTTAGTATGAAGGGTGATTTTAGTTTTTGTTTTTATTGAATCTTGGATGTTTTAGCTATTATGTTATGAGATGTTGGGGCCTGTGAAGTATAAGTCCTTTATTTAAGCAGGCATTCACACTGCTCAGGTCACCATGTGATCCTGGACTCTTGAGGTGGGATGTGGTCTTGTTTCCTCTGATGACACAGAGGCTCCCAATCATCTTTGCTGCCGCTTTCTGAGGGGGCGGAGTTGGCTGCCTTGTGCCTCTGGATGTGGGGAAAAGGGGGTCTCCAGCCTCAGGGAACAGAGAGGCTTTCTGAGTCAGGTGCTGTGACAGGACCCCTGCTTGTGCTTAGCATTTCAGGCGACTGGTAGTCAATCCCAGGTCCAGAAGGACAAAGAGGCTTCCCGGGCTGGACTGCTTTCTGTGGTCAGATTCCACCTTGCTCCTCCTATTTTAGTCTTTATTTTTGCTCCTTCAGTCAAAGCCATTTAATTATATAAGCTTTACTGTAACTCTTAAGTTACTTCTATGAGTTGGAAAATGCCAGAAATTGGTAAAATTAAAGGATCAATCGACTCTTTCAAAGTTCTGAATCTTGACGTAAGTGGTTAGTTATGTCAAGACTGACAGCTATTATTCAGACGCAGAACATAATCGGAATAAATAGTTTTACTGTGAGATGTATAAAGTATATTGCTAAGTGAACAAGGAATACCAAATAGGGCAACGATATAAGTTCACAACAAAGTCTTAATTTTTGATGTATTTAAATCTGTTAAATTTTATTCTCTCTCCAGCTCTGTATCAGAACTATGTCCATATCTTATATGGATACATATTTTATTTTTATTTGTTTTCCATACCAATACTTATTTTACCCCAAATAGTGTGTCCTCATATACAGTCATCTACACCTCTTTAGTTCAGAGACATGTGGTTTTTAGGAGCTTAACCCATTCATTTAAGAAATGGTAGCATCTTGATCAGTTGAAATATAGGTAGTTAATATTTCTTTATATGCAGTAGTTACAAGGTGACCTTTTAGGAGCATTATATTTCTCTTAAAGTCTGTTTTTCCTTTTTATGGTTTATTCTTATAAGATTGTAATGCAAGATGCTCTTAGTGAACCAGTCATGGAAATGGTCATGGACTGAGATAGGATTCAGTACTTTATGCATATGATCTAATTAACCTAAAGAAACCATCTGAAGTCTTTATTTCATAGATAAAGATGTTGAAGCAGTGAGGAATTGCGTAATCAGTTAGAGAGAAAACTTGAATCCACATCAGTCTGACTCAGAAACATAAGTGCTGCTTCTGTTGCCTCAGTTTTGAGTAGGATCAGGAAATTGGGCAAGGCTCTTGATGAACTGCTTTGTATTTCACTTCAGGTGAAAAGTTATGGTATTCTCCAAGGTCCTATACCAAGAGCTTGTGATTATCTAAAAATTGAACCTTACTGTTCGGATATTTACTTTAAAATAAAACATAGTCACTGAACTCTTTTTTTTTCTTTACAAATAGTTTTGCTCACATCTTACTGAGAGTAGGCAAACTATGCTTTTAAAAAATAACAGTGGGGAAAAAGTCAATAATGGGAAGAATGAGTGAAGATTTACAGTGAAGTATTAAAAGGACAGAGAGCATATACAAGCAAATTGTCCAAAGAATTTTGGTTTCTTCTTATGACTTCCTTCTCTAGGCCATTCTAGATTGCGCTCATTTGTTTTGTTTCACTGCTCTATTAATACAGACCTCTCATTGTGGGGTCCCAATTGGCTTTTCCAAAAATGCCTGCTGAAAATTTCCCTTCATACCCTTTATAGATGAAAACAGTTTGAGGAAACTAATTAATGAAGGTATGGATGAGTCAGATGCCACTTT
>PVJN01026506.1:0-29006 GCA_004026805.1 Lasiurus borealis | reverse complement strand
AAAATAAGCCAAAAGAAAATCATGTGGACAAAAATAAAAAGGATCCTAAGTCAATTTTATAGAAAATATTCCTTTATTAACTTTTGGTCAAGAATATGTCTATATACTTTCAGAAAACAACTCCAAGACCAAGTGGACTCCTGACAGCTCTGCTCCAACCAAGAAGACAAGAGGAGAAACAGTCCAGAGATGGAAGAGGCTGATGATGCCTTGCCATGCTAGCAGTCAGTAGCTGTGCTTCGGTCACTACAGGTTGCCTAGGAGCAAACCAGAGAGGGTCGGACCTGCATTGCCACCATTTGTCCACCATCCAGATATCATTACTGACATGTACACATAAGGAACTGTTTGACATTGAAACTGGGACTCAGAACTGTTAGATATTAAAATTGGGACTCAAAGATTTTTTGTTCTTATAGGTTTATTTCTATTCTGCAGAGGCAAGATTTTTTAAAGAAAAGAATTAGGGGAAAAATAGACACAGAGGCAAAGGAGCATTGAATAGACTGTCAAACTACAGTGGGAAGGCAGGGGAGGTTGGAGAGGGGAGGCTGTAAGAGATCAACTGAAGAACCTTGTATGCATGTATATAAGCATAACCAAAGGATATAAACACTGGATAGGGGGCAGGTGAGGGAATGTACCAGGGAGTAGGAGAGGCAGGGGGAGATCAATTGGGGGGAAAGGAGACATATGTACTACTATTTGTAATAGTTTAAACAATAAAAATAATACTATTAATGACTTAATTGCAACAAATGGGACAACCTGGAGGAAATGGATATATTCCTAGAAAGCTACAACCTTCCAAATCCCAATCAGGAAAAGTCAGAAAACCTGAATAGGCCAATTACCACTGATGAAATGGAAGCAGTAATAAAACAATTCCAGAAAACAAAAGCCCTGGCCCAGATGGATTCACAGGGAAGTTTTATCAAATATTCAAAGAAGAACTAAAACCTATCCTCCTCAAAGTCTTCCAAAAAATTCAGGAGAAAGGAACACTGCAAACTGTTTCTATGAGTCCAGCATCACCCTCATTCCAAAATCAGTTAAAGACACAACAAAGAAAGAGAGGTACAAGTCACTATCCCTGACAAACATAGATGCCCAAATCAAGAAAATTTTAGCAATCTGGATTCAACAATACATTAAAAAGTTCATATATCATAACCAAGTGGCATTTATTCCAAGGATAAAAGTCTGGTACAATATTCACAAATCAATAAATGTGACACAGCACATAAGTAGATTATGAGACAAAAAACACATGATCATATCAATCCATGCAGACATCCTTTTTTGATAAAAACTCTCAGCAAAGTGGAAATAGAACATATCTCAACACAATAAAGGTCATATATTACTAACCTATAGTCAACATCATACTCAACTGGCAAAAACTGAAATCCTTTCCCTTAAGAACAAGAACAAAACAGGAATGCCCTCTTTTACCAGTCTTACTAAACATAGTTCAAGAAGTCCTGGCCATAAAGATCAGGCAAGAAGAAGACATTAAAATACATCCAAGTTGGAAAAGAAGAAGTAAAAATGTCATTTTTCACAGATTACCTGATGTTGTACCCAGAAAACCCTAAAGACTTCATAAAAAAACTACTAGATTTAATAACTGAATTTGTCAATATAGAAGATATAAAACCAATACCCGAACATCCATAGCATTTTTATCTTTCAATAGTGATCTGTCAGAAAGAGAAACTAAAAACAAAACAAAACAAAACCAATCCCATTTACCATTGCAACAAAAAAGTAAGATACTTAGAAATAAATTTATCCAAGGAGGTAAAAGATTCAGAAAACTAGCATATTGAAAAAAAGAGTTAGAGAAAGATATCAACAAGTAAAAGAGTATACTATGTTCCTTTATTGATAAAATCAATATCATTAAAATGTCCATATTCCCCAAAGCAATATATAGATTCAATGAAATCCCTAGTAAAATACCAATGCCATATTTCACATATCAACAGCAAACTTTCCAAAAATTTTTAAGGAATAAAACAAGGCCCTGAATAGCTGCAGCAATCTTGAGAAAGAAGAACAAAATTGGACGGATCACAATACCAGATATCAAGTTATATTACAAAGCCACTGTACTCAAAATTGTCTGATACTGGCACAAGACCAGGTATATAGACCAATGGAACAGAACAGAGAACCCAGAAATAGACCGAAGCCATTATGCTCAATTAACATTTGACAAAGGATGCAAGAGCATATAATGCAGCTCAAGACAGTTTCTTCAATAAATGGTGTTGGGAAAATTGGTCAGATACATGCAAAAAAAAAAAAAAAAGAAGAAAGAAACTAGACCACCATTTACACCACACACAAAATAAACTCACAATGGATAAAGGACTTAAACATAAGATGGGAAACCATAAAAATCTTAGAAGAATCCACAGGAAACAAAATCTCAGATAAATGGTGTAGCAATATCTTTACCAATATAGCTCCTAGGGTAATGTAAACTAAGGAGAAAATAAACAAGTGGGACTACATCAAAATAAAAAGCTTCTGCATAACAAAATAAACCATCAACAAAACAACAAGAAAGACCACTGCATGGGAGATCATATTTGCAAATGTTATCCCCAATAAGGGTTTAATCTCTAAAATTTACAGAGAACTCATACAACCTAATAAAAGGAAAATAAATGATCCAATCAAAAAATGGGTAAAAGACCTAAATTGACACTTTTTGAATGAGGACATACAGAAGGTCAAGAGACACATAAAAATGTGCTCAAAATCACTAATTATCTGAGAGATGCAAATCAAAACAACAATGAGGTACCAACTAACACTTGTCAGAATGGTTATCATCAACAAATCAACAAATGACAAGTGCTATCGAGGATGTGGAGAAACAGGAACTCTCATGTACTGCTGGTGGGAATGCAGACTGGTACAGCCACTGTGGAAAATAGTTTGGAGTTCTGTCAAAAAATTAAAAATGGAACTCTCATTTGACCCAGTAATGCCTCTTCTAGAAATATATCCCAATAAAACAGAAACACCACTCAGAAAGGACATATGCACCCCTATGTTCATAGCAGCACAATTTACAATAGCTAAGATTTGGAAACAGCCTAAGTGCCCAACAGCAGATGAGTGGTTTAGAAAATATACATCTACACAGTGGAATGCTGTGCTGGTATAAAACAAAAAACAAAACAAAACAAAACAAAAAAACAACTCTTACCATTTGCAGCAGCATGGATGGACATGGAGATCATTATGCTACGTGAAATAAGCCAGTCAGAGAAAGATAAATATCACATGATCTCACTCATTTGTTGAATATGATGAACAATATAGACTGATGAACAAAAATAGATCCAGAGACAGAGAAGCACCAAACAGACTGTCAAACCTCAGAGAGAAGTCAGGAAAGAGTTCGGATGGGGCATGTAAGAGATCAACCAAAATACTTGTATGCATGCATATTAGCATAACTAATGGACATGGATACTGGGGTGGTGTGGGCTTGTCCTGGGTCAGGGGAGTGGCTTGAGAGGGGTTGGTAAGGGAAAAAGGAGACATATGTAATACTTTAAACAATAAAAATAAAATAAATGGTGCTGGGAAAATTGTACAGATACATTTTTTTAAAAAAGGAAACTAAGCTATCAACTTACACTGTACACAAAAATAAGCTCAAACTGGATAAAAGACTTAAATGTGCTTTGTGAACTCATAAAAATTTCAGAAGAAACCAGAGGCAAAAAAATTTCAGACACCTCTCATAGTAATATGTTTACAGATACATCTCTTAGCACAATGGAAACTAACAAAAAAAATAAACAAATTGGACTACATAAAAATATAAAGCTTCTGCATTGCAAGAGAAACTATCATCAAAATAGCAAGAGATCCCAGTGTATGGGAGAACATATTTACCAATGATATATCTGATAAGGGTTTAATATGCAAAATATATGTGGAACTCATACAACTTAACAAATGGAAGACAAATGATCTGATTAAAAAAAAATGGACAAAAAACCTAAATAGACACTTCTCCAAAATGGACATACAGAAAGCCAAGAGACAAATGAAAAAATGCTCAAAATCATTAATCATCTGAGAGATGCAAAACAAAATGACAATAAGATATCACCACACACCTTTCAGAATGGCTATCATAAACAAATCAACCAAAGACAACTGTTGGCAATGTTGTGGAGAAAAGGGAACCCTAGTATACTGCTAGTAGAAATGCAGACTTGTGAAGCCACTGTAGAAAACAGTATGGAGTTTCCTCAAAAAGTTAAGAATGGAACTCTCATTTAACCCAATTATCCCACTTCTAGGAATATATCCTAAAAAAAATGAAACATTCTTCAGAGAGAATATATGCACCCCTATGTTCATAGCAGCACAATTTACAATAGCTAAGAGTTGGAGACAGTCTAAGTGCCCATCAGCAGATGAATGGATAAAAACCTGTGGTACATTTACACAATAGAATACTATAAGGTGATAAAAAGAAAGAACTCTTACCATTTGCAACAGCATTTGTGGACCTGGAGAGTATTATGATAAGAAAAATAAGCCATCAGATCAAGATAAGTATCACATGATCCCACTCATATGTGGAATATATTGAACCAAATAAACTGATGATCAAAAATAGACCCTGTGTCATAGAAGTACAAATGACTCTTGAAACATCAGAAGGAAGGCAGGGGAGGGTGGGTAGGAAGAAACCAATCAATAAACTTGCATGCATATATGCATAACATGTGGACACATATAATGGGGTAGTGAAGACCTAGGGCAGAGGAGCAAGCTGGAAGAAGTATATGATAGAAAAAGGAGAACCTATGTAATACTTTCAACGATAAATATTTTAAAAATAAAATAAAATAGGAATTGAACATACATTTGGATACAGGAGCTATCCCAAATGTCCCAATTCCAGCAATAAAACTGCTAGATTTAAAAATGTATTTTAAAAATTGTAGCAGCAATGGCATAAAAATACTCTAGAGAACAAAAAGGTAGTAAAAACATTTAAGTTAGAAATTTCTTCTAAAAATGTGCATGTGTGTGTATGTGTATGTGTGTGTACACTTTTAAAATGAAATTAATTGAATAATATGTGTCGAGGGAGAGAAGATGAAATGGGAATTCCATAATAAAAATTAAATGTAAAGAGAGCACAATAAAATATTTTGAAAAATACTTGTATAGAACATCATTACACATGATAAAAGCTGAGAAAGGGGTAAATGTGATTTTAACAGAATAGAAAGGAAATCATTAGAATGTGGTAATTTTATATGTATTAGGTATTTTTTGATATTTTAAGTATTTTTATAAAGGATAAAATTAAAAAGTATATTACAAAACATTCTGAGCAATTAGGTACTTATTTTATATTATTATATATTATATTTTACCTTGACTGTCAAAGGGTGAAAAACTTAAGACGTTTGTTGACAATTTAGTTGGTGCAGAAGAAGTGGTCAAAAAATCTTCTAGATGTGGGGACATATCTCTTTTTTTAAAGAAATTCACACCTAAAATTAAAAAAAAATAAAAAATTATACAAAGATA
The DNA here is from genome assembly GCA_004026805.1 of Lasiurus borealis. NCBI lineage: Eukaryota > Metazoa > Chordata > Mammalia > Chiroptera > Vespertilionidae > Lasiurus > Lasiurus borealis. The sequence continues at coordinate 23,420 of PVJN01026506.1, read as the reverse complement.
CTATGACTGTAGTTATCTCCCATGTATTATTTTTTATTTCTGAAATTATAATTTTTATTTTTATGTTTGATGGGCCATTTGTCTATAATTCCAATTTCTATAAACTCTTCATTCATTTCTAATCCTTTATTTGCTCTGGGTTCTTAGATAGCATTTTCCTTAATTTTGACCTTTTAATCAACCCCATTTTTACCTTAAACAAGATTATTCATTTCTATTTTTGATCTATAGTCTCCTTTTAAATCTTTTACCCTTGACAATTTCTATAAAATAAAGAGCATTTAATTGTTTAGAGCATTTAATTATAAATTCACCATATATATATATATATACATATATATATATATATATATATATATATATATATATATATATATATATATAAAAGCCTAAGCAACCATTATGACTGAATGACTGGAATGGCCAGAATAACCAGTTCACCAGTTGCTATGATGTGCACTGACCACCAGGGGGCAGATGCTCAATGGTTAGTATGCTTAGCCAGAAGCTGGGCTCACTGCTGGTGAGCACTGCAGTGCCAGAGGAAGTCTCTCTTGACTCTGCAGCAGTGCTACTGAGTGGCAGCTGCAGGTGTAGCGGGCTGTGATGAGTGAAAACATCACAGCCCGCTATACCTGTGTGGTGCTGGCTCAGACTCCTCCCTGGCTGCCTGCCACTTGGCACACTGCTACATCCCTTGGGGGATATCCAACTGCCAGTTTAGGCCTGATCCCCAAAGGCCAGGCACTTGGGGGGATGTCCCTCAGCCTGGCCCATGTCCTCTTGCAGTATCGGAGCCCTTGGGAAATCTCTGACTGATGGATTAGGCCTGCTCTTGGGTTGGCCTAAGCTGTCAGTCAGACTTCCTTAGTGCCTGCTGTGGAGGGGGGAAAGGCTCCCACCACTGCTGCTGCACTCACCAGCAGTGATCCCAGCTTCTGGTTGAGAGGTGCTCCCCCTGTGGTAGTGCACTGACCACCAGGGAGAACTCCTGCATTGAGCTTCTGTCCCCTGGTGATCAAGTGTTCATAATAGGGACTGGTTGCTCTGCTGCTATATTAGCCTTTAATTATATATAATGTTATTCTAATAAATTCAATAAAAGGAGAAAAAAAATAAGTAATTCGATGTTCCTAAGCAAAAAACTGAAAATTATTGACATAGAAAAATGGTTTATCATAATTTACCAAATTTGTTAGAGTAAATCACAAAACAAATTACTTGGTTCAAAGAATTTTATATTTACAACATCAGCTTTTCTCTGTTATAAGTTATTTAAATAAATAATTTTTAAATCTATTTTTGTAATACTTTTTTTCAGGAATAAAAGTGTGAACAGAATAAAGTAAATGATAAAGTATTTAAAAGATAAGTTTCAGAAATCTTGCTCTCATCTTAAGTTTCAGTGAGAACATAATGCTTATATATGAATGTTCAGCTACTTCCAAATATATCTTTCACCATTGATTCTGCAGTAAAGTTCATAACTACAGTATTTCTTGCAGCAAAGAGAAATGTATATAACAATGTTATTCTAAGACTGAAGACAGTATTGTGATTTGTAAAATATGTAACAGCTAGAATCTATATATATAAAAGTTTAAGTGATTGTCCAACTGTTTGACCATCTGACTCGTAGCTATGATGCTCAATGACCACCAGGGGGCAGATACTCAATGCAGGAGCTGTCAAGCTGTGGTAACTTGGCAGCTGTGGTTCTTGAGTGGTGCATGGGGAACCAGAGTGGAAGGAACCCAATTCCAGGAAATCACCCTCTCACAATCTGAGACCCTTCAGGGGATGTTGAAGAGCCGTTTCAGCCCAACCTCCACAGGCCAGGACAAAGGACCCCACCAGTGCACGGATCTGTGCATTGGGCCTCTGATAGAGGTATAAATTTATGGGCCAACTTAGTTATTTAGAGGGAATTGGTATCCAATACAATGCCTATTTGGCTATATTTCTTTTCTTATAATACATATTAAATAGTCTTTTTGCTTTTTCATATTCAAATCAACTTTCCTTACTAATCCTTTCAATATAAAGTGAATAGAATAGCAGTTGGAAATATTTACATCAAAAATATTCCAACGTCATTAGAGCATTGGATTCTATGGATTACTTTATAATTTGATGGATTTAAAGCCAATAAAACCTAGCTAGATTTCTCCCGATAGTAAACACTAGAGTTTAGCTAATTATAAGAGGGAACTCATTAAAAATGTTACACATATAGTAATAACAGATAGTTACTGTTGTTATTAAAGATCCATACTTAGTTAAATCATGGAGGAGACATAATCTAAGTATTAACCTTGAAAAATTCTTGTTCTTACCAGCATAACTCCTAAGTTGTTCCTTGATTTCAGCAATTATTTTTTCTTTTCCAACAGTATCTTTCATAGGTTCTATATCAGTCTCTATAAACATAAAACATATTTCAAAAACACATTTTATGGTAACCATTAATAGACAAGTGTGATTGTGTCTGTGGCACTACTTAAATAATATTTGCTATAGAAGAAAAATGATCAATATCTGACATTGCACATTCAGGAAAATTTAGAATTTGAAGAGCTCTTAGTAATCATATAAGCCTCATTATTTGGAGGCTTAGAAGTTTTTTGTGATTTTATCAAGAACACATATCAAGATAATGACAAACTGACATATAAATTGATGTCCCATAATTCATTCGTTTTTCTATACAATGCTATTTCCTATACAAACGTAAATCATTTTGGTGAGTTTACATTCATAATATAACCTCCAAGTTTATACTCAGAGGACATTCATACTTGTAAGAGTATACCTCTTGAGGTGGAGCATAATATTTTTGTTTACAAGTTAAATCACAAACCAAGGTCCCACGTCACAGTAAGTTACTAAGAGGCAGAAATTCTTCGACTCTCTCAAGAAATACATTTTTTAGACAATGTAATTATCAAGTGGGCATCAATGATGTAGAAAAATAATCTGTGGTTTAAGAACAAGTGCCTACTAGGCTCCTTTAATACATATACATTATAACTGGGGGGAGGTAAAAAGGGTAAAATTTGACAGCAATATAGTTAATCCTCAATTTCACAGACTTCAATTTAACTGACCCTGGATTTAACCAACAAAATTTCCAGTTGATATGTCATGTGAAAATTTACACTTTGTTAATTTTAAATGCTTCCAACCAATATTTGTTTATAATTAAATTAACAGTTCATTTTCTTATTATTCACTGTTATTTTAAAACAAATTTTAGCAAATAGGTCATAGGTTAGAAGAAAACACCATAGTAATTTTGCTGACATAAATATTACATATCTACAGCTATAATCTATATATCTAAATCCAAGAGTCCATGTGTAAACAATGTTCAGTGAATGATTAGATCATGACCATGTCACGTGGCACAAATTTTTGCAGCACTTTTAACATGAGCTAACTGGCCAATTCTCTGACTTGTGCTAGGTCATGCCCCACCATATGCATTTGTTTACTCACAGTGACTGATAAGTGTATGCATTCAGTATACATTTAAAATTACTGTATTAATTTTTGTGAAATTAAACTTTTCATATATACTTAATTTTAATTATACAAATATGTTTACATAAGTAAAAACAGGTAAACTTTATCTAATTTGTCAATATTTAAATGTATACATTTGGAAAACCTACTTTATTATACAACAGAATTTCAGCTTTAATGGATACCTCCTTGTCTGTATTAGTCCATTATATTGAGTTTTTACTATGCTAGCATTGGGATTGCAACTATTGGATTTTATAATATTTTTGCTGAATTTAAAAGCTAATTAGGTTACATGAAAGTATATGAATATTATTAAAGAGGAATTCATATTGAAATGGGATTAGAATAGGTGACTTCTGCCAAACAATGTATTTAATGTTTTGTGAATGAAAGTTGATTGTAGGAGAGAAAATAACAAAGATAAGAAATCTGTTATGAACCTGACACTATAAGGTGGATGGATGTGTTTGTGCTTGAGACCATGAAAAATGTTAAAGGGAGAAACAAAATGGTGGCAGAATGGACAGATGTGTCCAGAGCCTCATCCTGGAAAAGTTAGAAAGAACAGCTGAAACTAATAACATCCAACTTGAATTGACAAAGGAGACTCAGCAGCCCAGGGTGCTGCAACCACATAAGCAGCAGACATGTGAGCAGCCCACTCCTGTGCAAAGAGCAGCAGCCCCATGAGCAGCCTGCCCCGGGCCTAAGAGCAGCAGCCTTATGTGGCCTGCTCCTGTCCAAGGAGCAGCAGCTGTATATGTGGCCCACTCCCCTTTCCGAGGAGCAACAACAAAGCGAACAGCCTGCCCCATCTGAGGAGCAGCAGCCAAAAGAGCAGCCCGCACATATTTGCTGAGTGGCAGCCCCATGCAACCCACCCCTGTCCAAGGAGCAGCAGTTGCACCAGCAACATACCCCTATCTGAGGAGCAGCAGCTGCATAAGCAGCCTGCCCCCATCTGAAGAGGAGCAGTGGTGTGAGCAGCACCCATTAGAGAAGCAGCAGCCATCCGAGAAGCCCATCCATGTCCAAGGACCAGAAGCCCTGTGTAGCCTGCACTGGCTTGAGAAGCAGCCACACTCAGCCTGCAATGGTCTGACGAGCAGCAGCAGGGTGCAGCTCACTCTTACCCAAGGAACAGCAGCCATGCAGGCAGCCCATCCTTTGTCCAAGGAGCAGTAGTTGTGTGAGCAGTCCAGCCCTGCACAAGAAATAGCAGCATCATGAGCAGCCCACTCCCATTTGAGGAGCAGAAGCCACATGAACAGCCTGCCCCAGACCAAGGAGTAGCAGCCAAATGAGGAGACTGCCCACATCCAAGGAGCAGAAGTCCTGTGCAATCTGTACTGGTCCAAGGAGCAACAACCACACGCAGCCTGAACCTAACCAACAAGCAGCAGCTGGGTGAGCAGCCTGCCCTGTTTGAGGAGCAGCAGCCACAAGAGCAGACTTCCTATGTCCAAGAAGTGGCAGTCCTGTGCTACTCGCACTGGTCTGAGGAGCAATAGTCATATGAAACCTGCACCTGTTTGACAAGCCGTAGCTGGGTGAGTGGCCCATCCCTGCCCGAGGAGCAGCAGCCACACATTCTGCTCACTCCGATCTGAGTAACACCAGCCCAGCAAGTAACCTGTCCCTGTTCAATAAGCAGCAGCCTCACAAGCAGCCTGCCCCATCTGAGGAACAGCAGCAGTGTGCAGCCAGCCCTGACCTATGGAGAAGAAGCCATGTGAGCAGTCCACCCATGCAAGTAGCCCATCCCTTATTCAAGGAACATCAGCAGTATGAGCAACCTTCCCCACCAGCCAGAGGAGACACCACTAGTGCAAAAACAGAATCCACCAAAAAGCCACTGCCAACTGAGGAGCAGCCACTTCAGCGACCACTTTAGGAGAAACCACAGCCCATGGCACCACTGCCACCCAAGGAGCAGTTCCTGCATAACTCTACATCTAGATCAATCACTGAGACCATAAATGGGTAGACAAAGAAAGCTCCAAAGGAAAGAAAAGGAGGAATCAGCAGAAAAGCAGTTAAGTGAAATAGAGGCAAGCAATATGTCAGAAAAATAATTCAGAATAAGGGTCATAAAGTTCATAAACCAGATGGGAAAAAAAATCAACAACTTATGTAAAAATCAAGAAGAAATGGATGAAAAAATTAATAACTTAGGTAAGAATCAAGAAGAAATGAAAAGTGATATAGCTGCAATAAAAAACACCATGGAAAGTTTCAACAGTAGCCTAGGAGAAGTAGAGGACCATATTAGCAAATTAGAAGACAGGGAAGCAAAACACAGCCAAACTGAACTGCAATTGGAGAAAAAAATTAAAAGACAGGAGGAGAGACTAAGGGAGCTATGGCACAATAAGAAACAAGACAATTATATGAATAATAGGGGTGCCAGAAAAACAGGAAGAGGAATAAGAATTAGAAAACTTATTTGAAGAAATAATGTCAGAAAACTTCCCCGATGTGGGGAAGAAAAAAGTAACACAGCTCAGAGAGTCCCAAATAAGATGAACCCAAAAAGACCCAAACCAAGACACATCATAACTATGATGGCAAATATTCAGGACAAAGAAAGAAAATTACATACAAGGAAGCTCCCGTAAGATTATTAAAGATTTCTCAACAATAACTCATCAAGTCAAAAAAGAATGGAAGAAAATTTATGAAGTGATGTAAAGCAAGGGACTGAATTCAATAATACTCTATCCAGCAAGACTATCAATCAAAATTGAAGGGAAAATCAGGAGCTTCACTGACAAAAAAAAAAAAAGGCTAAGAGACTTTATCACTACCAAGCCAGCAAAGCCAGAAGTGCTAAAGAAACTAGTGTTCAAAGAAGAAATAAAAAAGTAAAAAAGTACACAGGTACAGAAAATAAAAATGGCTACAATTACCTTTCAATAATAACTTTAAACATAAACAGACTAAATGCACCAATCAAAAGACATCAAATGAGTGAATGGATAAAAAAACATGATCCATATATATGCTGTCTATAAGAGATCCACCTCACAACAAGGGACTCTTATGGATTGAAAGTGAAGGGATGGAAAAATATCTTTCAGACAAATGGAAGTGATAAAAATCTGAGGTAGCAATATTTGTATATGACAAAATAGACTAAAAAGTGAAGGCCATAACAGAGATACAGAAGACCATTTCATAATACTAAAGGGATTGATTGATACAACAACCGGATATAACCCTGATAAACATATATGCAGCCAATACAGGAGCAATATAAAAAAAAAAAACCCAAACAAACAAAAAAACAAACAAACTCCTGAAAGATATCAAGGGAGAGATCGAAAACAACACAATCATAGTAGGGGACTTTAATACACCATGACATCACTGGATAAATCCTCTAGACAAAAAAATCAGCAAAGAAACAGTAATTCTAAATAACTCACTAAATTAGATGGACCTAACTGATATCTTCAGAGCAATTCACCCCAAAGCCATGGAATATATGTTCTTTTCAAATGCACATGTGACATTTTCAAAAATAAACCACATATTGGGTCACAAGCAAAGTGTCCCCAAATTCAAGGCAATTGAAAGCATATTAAGAATTTTCTCAGACCACAATGGCATAATATAAGAAATAAATTACAATAAAAAAATCCCCCAGAATTCAAACACTTGGAAGCTGAGTAGCATGCTAGTAAACAGTGATTGAGATACCAAAGAGATCAAAGGAGAAATCGAAAACATCCTGGAAACTAATCATAATAAAAAAAAATCAATCCAAAATCTATGGGACATAATGAAATCAGTCCTGCGAGGGAACTTTATAGTGCTACAGGCCTACCTCAAAAAAGAAGAAAAATGGTGATAAACTATCTAACTCTACAACTCAAAGAGTTAGAAAGAGAGCAACAAGAACATCCCAGTGGAAGCAGAAGGAAGGAAATTATAAAGATAAGAGAAGACAACAACAACAACAAAAAACCACAAAAACACACCAACACAATACAAAAGATCAACAAAACCAAGAACTAATTCTTTGAAAGGATAAACAAGATTGATGAAATTCTAGCCAGGCTCACCAAGGAGCAAAGAGAGAGGACCCAAATAAACAAAATCAGAAATGAAAGAGGAGAAATAACAACAGACCCCACCAAAATACAAAAGATTATTAAAAAATACTATGAACAACTTTATTCCAACAAACTGGACAACCTGAAGGAAAAGGACAGATTCCTAGAAAAATACAACCTTCCAAAACTCACTCAGGAAGAATCTAAACATCTCAATAGGCTCATAGCTATGGGAGAAATTGAAGCAGTCATCAAAAAGCTTCCAGCAAACAAAACCTGAGGCCAGATGGCTTCACAGGGGAGTTTTACCAAACATTCAAGGAAGAACTAAAACCTCTCCTCCTCAGACTATTCCAGAAAATTCAAGAAGAAGGAACACTTTCAAGATCATTTTATGAAGCTAGCATCACCCTAATACCAAAACCAGATAAAGACAACACAATGAAAGAGAATTACAGACCAATATCTCTCATGAACATAGATGCCAAAATCCTCAACAAAATTATAGCAAATCTGATCCAGCAGTACATCTGAAAGATCATACACTATGACCAAGTATGATTTATCCCAGGAATGCAAGGATGGTACAATATCTGCAAATCAATCAATGTGTTACATCACATAAACAAATTGAGAGATAAATGAGACAGAAAAGGCATTTGACAAAATTGAACACCCTTTCTTTATAAAAACTCTCAGCAAGGTGGGGATAGAAGGAGCATACTGTCGGAAACCAAACATTTTTCTCACTAAATGAATGTAAACAGGAAACCAGAAGGCTGGTCAACCTTAATTGCTCTGAAAAGTCAGAGCTAATTACTCACTGTTTAGTTGAAAACATTGTTAGCTAAAGCAGCCTCTTCCTGTTTGTTTCATGTTAATTTCTGTTTTGTTATTTCCTGCCTAAAGGCTAAGGGTGTGTCCCAAAGCCTTAATAAAAGGGAGAAAAAGGCCAGAGCAAGTGGTAGTCCTTTCCACTAGAGCAGCGGTTCTCAACCTGAGGGTCACGACCCCTTTGGGGATCGAACAACCCTTTCACAGGGGTTGCTTAAGACTATTGGAAAACACCTATTTCCCCTGGACTTAGGAACCAACACACAGCTCCTCTATGTAGCAAAATGTAGCAATGTAGTTTACTGTTGTTATATGAAGACTGTTGCCCAGGCTACACCACGATTCAAGACAAAATTTCATTTATTTGTAATTAGAAATAAGTATTTCACAATATATAATTACATATTGTTTTTGTGATTAATCCCTATGCTTTAATTATGTTCAACTTGTAACAATGAAAATACATCCTGCATATCAGATATTTACATTACAGTTCATAACAGTTCGTAGCAAAATTACAGTTATGAAGTAGCAACGGAAATAATTTTATGGTTGGGGGTCACCACCACATGAGGAGCTGTCTTAAAGGGTTGCAGCATTAGGAAGGTTGAGAACCACTGCACTAGAGGAAGGCTCCTGCCTGGCCCCCCAATATCGCCAAATTAATGTTTTCTAGTCTCTCATTTCATTTGCGTGTGGCCTCCTTCAGAACCCGAACCCTGAACAGGGAACCCTGAACCACGCAGGAAGTGGAAAGAGGTGCCCACATCTGGTGCCTGACCGCGGGACTTCTGGAGGAGAAGGTATTTTTTGCCTAAGAGCGAAGGAAGGTATGAATTCACCAAGGAAAATGGTGAGGGAAAATTCACCTAGGAAAAGGTGAGGGGAATTCAATGTATGCAAAGCTCACGGATTAACTGCAGAGTTGCAATCTGTTAGTAGGGTGGGAACGTCTTTTGCAGCCAGGTTAATGGGGAAGAATTAAGTTATAAATATAAAGTAAACTTTATTATAGACTTTTGGTTTGCATGCTTAAATAATGTGGTTTCTTGTTCAAATTAAAATCTTAGTTTGTATTTGGAATCTGAAATCTGTAATAAGTGAAACTCCACTGCTGAAACCGCCTCTGGTGTGGAGAAATTCAAAGGTGGCAGGAGAGGGCAAGGCTCTCTGCTCTCCTGCAATGAGATTACTGAAGGTTTTATTTAAAAATTATAGAACTCCCAGAGAAATGCAAATCTTGGCCAAAATAGGTGCTAGTTATTACTTTGGAAAGCGAAAAAGAAAGAAAAAAATTAAGATCTGTCTTTATCTTTTAAGCATGAAAAGAAATTCGGCCAGATCTGTAACGGATGCTTTCCCCTGAATTAAGCAGGATATGGGGGAAGGGAGAGACATAGAGCGATCCAATATGAAAGTCCACTCTCCCAGTATGCTAATCTAAAATCTCCTTTCTTGCCATAAAAAGTTTTAAAAATTTAGAGATGTGTCTGGAATTTCTGTACTCATGAGGAGAGAAGCCCAGCTTAAAAAGAAATGCGTGCAATTGGACATTTAATTATGTTCAACTTGTAACAATGAAAATACATCCTGCATATCAGATATTTATTATTTGTTTTTTGAAAGCAACAAACATATTAGACATATTAGACATATTATGGACATATTAGACAGGGTTTTAAGCTGGAATCTCTCCCCAAAAGCTGCAGAAAAAGAAAAACCCAGAACTAATCTTTATTTTTCAAGAAATGTGGCATAAAGGAACCAAAAGGAGAAGATTTTGTGTTATTAATCAAGGTTTTTCAGCTAAATGCAAATTAAATTGGGAGAAAATAAAATAAAATTTTTCTAATTCCTAATTTTTCTAATTAGGAATTCCAAATATGTTGTTTATTAGTCTAATTAAAAAAGAATTCTGTGATTTCCAACCGAAAAACTTTAATAAAAAAATCAGTTTAAAGATATAATTGATATCTTAAGATAATTATAAAAAATATTATAATCTTTCAATCATATATGAATATATATATTTGATGTTTTTTTCCATGTTGAAATTTCAAGGCTTTAACAGAGATGATTCTTGGAAAGCTCCATGGGCCTGGAGTAATACAAGAAATTTGTTCTCTCTTCTTAAAGGAAATCTATTTAAAATTTAACCTATTTAAACTTGAAATTGCATGGAAAACTATCAAATAAGAATTAATAACTATGTTTTAAGTGTTATGAAGGTTTTGGCCTGTAAGAAGGGCAAAATGAAGTAACTAAATATTTCTTAAAATTCCAACAGCAGAATTTAAAATGACAAAAAGCCCATAGCCACCTGTATTCTTAAGCTAGAGGCGGGGTAACATTTGTGTCTTATGAATCAGACATAAACATTTACTAAATTTGTTTTGCTTTTTAAATTAAGATTCTTACTTTAATTAATAAATTAGCTTTTTAAATAATAATCAAGGTTTTCAGCTAAATAAAAAGCCAATGTTTTTGTAAGCAATTTAATTAAGTATTCTAATAAAGTAACTAAGACCTTGTCTATACAAAAAGAAATTGATAGCCAGTTTGAAATTGAATTGTCATGGCCTAGAACAAAAGAATATCCTTACATGATATTATTCTACAATGTCATCATAATTTTTTGACAAATATTCCAAACAACTTGCAATCTAATTCTTTGAATATTTGGTAGCAATTTTAGAAATAACATGAAAGGAATTAAGGCAGTGAGAAGGCACTTGAGCATTCTATATTGGCTTTTCTTGCTCTTTTTGCCAGGAGGGACCCTCCCACAGCTGTTGCCTGAGCTTTCTGTTCATGCTGAGGTTGAAGCCTCGTGTTGGCTGATACCATGAATCTGTCTCTCACCCAGTGGTGTGAGCTGGGCCCTCCTCCCTGGAGAAGAAACCTGGGTTCCCTGAGATATGTGATCAGTGCTGGGACCCTGCCAGCAGGTGAGGGGCTCCCAAGGCAGGTACTGGACATAGAGGCCACAAAGGCATCGGCGGCTACCAAGGAGTCGGAACTGAACCTCACATCAACCTGCTTGGCCCCAGAGGATGGCTGATTAGCCAGTGACAGGTAAGATTCCTCAGGGGAGGAACAACCTAAGACAGGCACAGTCGCAGAGGGGTCATTAGGAGAAAACTTGGGGAACAACAGAGGTGAGACACAGATCCTCACTCGCCCAACATTGCATGGGCTTGAACCTTCGCCCCTTCTGAGGGAGGTCTCCTGCCCCATGACTGCTTCACTTCCCATGCCCAGCTCCGATCCGGACAGAGGTGACAGACAGAGATTTGGCTCAGCTTAGTTTGGGACACAGATGACAGACAAAGATTTGGTGCAGCTCAGATTGGGACCCAGCAACAGACAAACTTGGCCGACAGCTGCCCTGTATTCTAAATCCAACCTAACACCAGGAATGCTCAGGGCCTACTCAAGAATGCAAATAATCCTTTCCACTAATATTTATAGGATAAAACTAAGAGTGTTGTTAGAATATAAGTTTTCAAATTAATTTAATTGGCTAATTGAAATAAGTGAATATTCAAAAAAATTTAATTGTACTGGAAAAAAGTTGTTCCTAAAGTATTAACTAAAATTTCTATTGGTAATTCATTGCATGGTAAAATTACTTAACGTGCAATAAACATAAAGCAGTCATATTTGTATTATAAAAATTTTCCAAAAGCTTTCTAATAATTAAATTAAAAAAGGGGGGATAGTACAGTAATATTATGTAAGGAAAAGTATCCTGTAAGCAAATTACATCTAGAAATTTTTTTTTTACTTAACAGCAAGACACCCATGAAAAACATAGATAATATTAAAATAAGCCAAAGAAAAATCATTTGGGCAAAAATAAAAAGGATCCAAAATCAAATTTATAGAAAAAAGTTCCTTTACTAACTTTTGGTCGAGAATGTTTGTATATTTTCAGAAAAACAGCTACAAGACTATATGAATTCTACAAGAGAATGCTCCAGCTATGAAGACAAGAGTAGAAACGGTCCAGAGATGGAAGAATCTGACGACACCTTGCCATCCTAACAGTCAGCAGCTGTGCATTGATGCAGGTTGCCCAAGACCAAACCAGAGAGGGTCGGTCCTTCATTGCCACCATTTGTGCACCATCCAGAACTGAAATTTCATTGCTAACATGTACACTAAAAAAACTGTTGGACATTAAAACTGGGACTCAAAGGACTGTTGGCCCAGAAAGAAACTTACTACAGACTTACTCATTTACCTCTTAGCATAGCCATTGTTGCTTGTCTTATTTTTTGTTCTTAATGTTTATTTCTAGTCTGCAGATGCAAGATTTTTTAGAGGAAAAGAAAACGGGGGAGATGTCGGAAACCAAACATTGTTCTCACTAAATGGATGTAAACAGAAAACCAGAAGGCTGGTCAACCTTAATTGCTCTGAAAGGTCAGAGCTAATTACTCACTGTTTAGTTGAAAACATTGTTAGCTAGAGCAGCTGTTATGTAATAATAATGATAGAATACAAATATAAAATAAGAAATTGGGTGTGACATATTAGAGAGTGGAATAAAGTGTGAACGCCCTTAAAAGAGATGTGCATGTAAGAGATATAAAAGTTTGTACCCCACATGTAAAGACCAGATAGCAGAACACCTGGGACCCGCTGATAAGACACCCTGAAGACACACTGAAGATGTCTGCTTGAGCACATAAAAGAGAGCACGCTCCAAAGGAGATTAGAGCCACTTGTCTGCTCCTCCACAGACGGTCGCTCTCGGCTCCCCTTCCTGCATCCTGCCTGAAACCTGAGCTCTGCCGTGGACCCTGCGTCCGAACCGTGAGCCACAAGCCGAGGCCTCTACAAGACGGCCAAGCTGCAGCTGCAACGTCCTACGTCCAGTGTGTGTGTCTGTCAGAGTGGATCTCCGGGTGGCCTGCCGAGGTCTGGAAACCACCAGAATTCTGGTAAATAAACCGCGTGTGATTCGTGCATTGCCTGTCTGTCTCCTGTGTAATTTATGCTCGGCCAATATTTAGTAAGTGCCTTGAGTCATCTGTATAAGTCCATTCTATTGACAGAGGATACTCTTGGCCACCTGTGCTTACGTCCTTAGGTAAATTCTGGGACAGCAGCCTCTATCTGTTTGTTTCTTGTTAATTTCTGTTTTGTTATTTCCTGCCTAAAGGCTAGGAGTGTGTCCCAAAGCCTTAATAAAAGGGAGAAAAAGGCCAGAGCAAGTGGTAGTCTTTCCACTAGAGGAAGGCTCCAGCCTAGCCCCCCAATATCGCCAAATTAATGTTTTCTAGTCTCTCATTTCATTTGCGTGCGGCCTCCTTCAGAACCCGAACCCTGAACCAGGAACCCTGAACCACGCAGGATGTGGAAAGGGGCTCCCACACCATAACTCAACATAATAAAAACCATATATGTAAAACCCATGACCAACATCATACTCAATGGGCAAAAACTAAAACCATTTCCCCTAAGAACAGGAACAAGACAGGGATGCCCACTACCACCACTCCTGTTCAACATGGTACTGAAAGTACTAGCCATTGCGATTAGACAAGACAAAGAAATAAAAGGCATCCAAATTGGAAAAGAAGAAATAAAACTGTCCTTATTCAGCCGAAACCAGTTTGGCTCAGTGGATAGAGCATTGGCCTGTGGACTCAAGGGTCTCGGATTTGATTACGGTCAAGGGCATGTATCTTGGTTGCGAGCACATCCCCAGTAGGGGGCGTGCAGGATGCGGCTGATCGATGTCTCTCTCATTGATATTTCTAACTCTCTACCCCTCTCCCTTCATCTCTGTTAAAAATCAATAAAATATATTAAAAAATACTGTCCTTATTCACAAATGACAGTTTTCTACTGTACATTAAAAACTCTAAAGACTCCATTAAAAATTGTTACACTTAATAAATGAATTTGGCAATGTAGCAGGATACAAAATTAATGCCACGGAATCTATGGCATTTCTATACACCAATAATGAACTTACAGAAAGAGAGACTAAAAATCAATCCTATTTACCATTGCAACAACAAAAAAAAATTAAAATATCTAGGAATAATTTAACTAAGGAGGTAAAAGATCTATATGGGAAAACTATAGGACACTGAAAAAATAGATGAGGAAGAACATAAACAGATGGAAGAACATACCGTGTTCTTGGATTGGAAGAATCAATATCATTAAAATGTCCGTACTATCCAAATCAATTTATAGATTCAAAGGACTCCCCATGGAAATACCAATGGCATATTTTATAAACCCAGAATGAATTTTCCAAAAATTCATCTGGAATAAAAAAGACCCTGAATAACTGCAGCAATTCTGAGAAAGAAGAACAAAGTAGGTGGGATCTCAATACCAGATATCAAACTGTATTACAAAGCCACTGTTCTCAAAACAGCCTGGTACTGCCCAAGAACAGAAATATAGACCAATGATATAGAATAGAGAACCTAGAAATTGACCCAAGCCACTATACTTAATTAATATTCGACAAAGGGGGCATGAACATAAAATGGAGTCAAAACAGTCTCTTCAACAAAAGGTGTTGGGAAAATTGGATAGATACATCCAAAAAAATGAAACTAGACCACCAACTTACACCATACACAAAAATAAACTCAAAATGGATACAGGATCGGAAACCATAAAAATACTAGAGGAATCCGTAGGCAGAAAAATCTCAGACATATGCTAAAGCAATTTCTTCTCTGATACTGCTCCTAGGGCAATGGAAACTAAAGAGAAAATAAACAATTCGGACATCAAAATAAAAAGCTTTTTCACAGGAAAAGAAACTATCAACAAAACAAGAAGAAAGAGCGCTGCATGGCAGGACATATTTGCCAATGTTATCACTGATAATGGCTTAATCTCCAACATCTACAGGGAACTCATACAACTCAACAAAAGGAAGATAAACAACCCAATCGAAAAATGGGCCATGGACCTAAATAGATACTTTTAGAAATAAGATAGAAGGAAGGCCAATAGGCATATTTAAATGTACTGAAACTTGCTAGTCATCCAAGAGATGCAAACCAAAATGACAATGAGGTACCATCTCACACCTGTCAGAATGGCTATCATCAACAAATCAACAAACATCAAGTTTTGGTGAGGAATGCAGACTTGTGCAGCCACTGTGCAGAATAGTATAGAGTTTCCTCAAAAATCTAAATATGGAACTCCCATTTGACCCAGTGATCCCACTTCTAGGAATATATCACAAGAAACTAGAAACACCAATCAGAAAGGACATATGCACCCTTATGTTCATAGCAAGCACAATTTATAATAGCTAAGATTTGGAAACAACCTAAGTGCCTATTAGCAGATGAGTGGATTAAAAAACTGGTACATCTACACAATGGAGTACTATACTTTGGTAAGAAAGGAGATCTTACCATTTGCAACAGCATGGATGAACCTGGAGGGCATTATGCTAAGTGAAATAAGCCAGGAAGAGAAAGATAAATATCATATGATCTCACTCATTTATGGAATATAATGAACAACATAAGCTGATGAACAAAAATAGATCCAGAGACAGAGAAACATTGATCAGACCATTAAACCTCAGAGGGAAGATAAGGGAGGAGGTTGGGGGTAAGGGAGAGATAAACCAAAGGACTTGTATGCATGCATATAAGCATAACCAATGGACACAGACAACAGGGGGATGAGACATGAGGGGAGGGGATGGGAGGGGATTAAAGGGGGAATAATGACACATATGTAACACTGTAATCAATAAAGAAATTTTATAAAATAAAGAAAAATGTTAAAGGTTGCACTATGACCTTTGCAGCTCAAATAGACATCTAGTGCAATCCAAAAAAGAGATGGAAACTACCTTGATTTTCATCATTATAAAAATGAATGAAAATACATAAAAAAAGGAAAGAACAACTACATTTTGTGAGAGTAATATGAGTTACAGCAATGTAAAATGAGATAGTAGTAGATGCATTTGAGGCTCTCTGGTTCTTTTTCCAACTGGTCTAAGTAAAAAGGAATGGGCCATAGAAATGAGCATGTAGAGATGCTTAAATACAGAAGGAGGCATTATAAAGAACATTTGATAGGAGGTAGGATAAGGATTAGAAAATAAAATATGTGCTAATAAACAATATGGTAAGAATCATAAGCTCTCATCTTCATAAAAGCCTTCCACTATTTTACTAGATTTTTTTAAAACAATATTCCCTGGAGTTTTCACTTCACTGTCTCTTTTTAAGTCTCATATATTTTGTGGTAAAAACTGGGCATTTTACTCGATGTATTGCAGAAAATCTTTGTACTGGGTTCCCGTCACCCCAGTTGGAGGTTTGTTGTCATTGTGTGACTGGTCATTTATTGAGTGATGAAGATGGAGTATTTTATATTTTATTGAAGTATCTTTCCTTGCTATGTCAAACTTCTAGTGTGTTGCTGTGAAGGCATGGACTTGGAGCAAGAATACTATCACCTTTGGATGATGGTGTTACAAAAGTCTTTCTCTCATTGTCTCCTTCCCTGATTGCTCTGTTAACCTGCCTACATCTATTGGTACCATGTAAAAGATCATAATGAAGTGTGTTAAGCACTGATCTAACAGGACTGTAGTCTATACTATAAACTATAGTTTGAAAAACTCCTAAATGTTGCTACTTCACTTTAGATATTATAAATTTGCCTGATAGTTTAATCACATGGAGGGACTTAATAACTGATGCAATGTTCCTTTTCTAAATTCCTCCTCTAATCCCCTTCATCAGGTAGCTTTTCTGCCTTTGCAAGTACAGTGCAACTATCTGATGGGATCTGCAAAAGAAAGTGAGTAGAATAGCATTTTATAGGTTTCCAACAACCATATTCCATGCTCACAATATTGGTTGTTGTTTTTTTTGTGGATCACTTTAAATGGATGAGTTCTAAAACATATTATATAGCTAATTATCTACTGATTTAACTTCTAGCATCCATTAATTATAAAGGGAAATTATGAAGTTTTACCATGTAATAATAAAATATAGATGTCATGCTAGGGTGGTTCAATGATTGAACATTGACCTATGAATTAGGAAGTCACAGTTTGATTCCCTGTCAGGGCATATGCCAGATAATAGGCTTTATCTCAGGTAGGCGGTCAGGAGGCAGCCAATCAGTGTTTGTCTCTCATAATTGATATTTCTGTCTGTCTTTCTCTCTCTCCTTTCCTCACCCCGAAACGAAGAAAAAATATGAAAAATAATAGCATATAGGTATTGTAGTCATTTAAGATCCAAACTTAAATTTCTGAGAAGATAACTAAACCATAAATAGACTTGAAATATTCTTGTTCTTACCAGCATGACTCTTTGATTGTGTCTTGACTTTCCCCTTTATTATACCTCTTCCAGTAGCATCTAGTATTTGTTCTGTATCAGCCTCTATAAAAATAGACAATTATTAACAAGTATGTGAGTGTGAAAGTTGTAGAACTAAAAATAGTACTTTTTATTATAAGAGGATTATAATGAAATAATTAAATTTGGCAAAATGACTGAGAACATGAATATCATCATAGCAGTACATACATAACCACCACAGCAGTCTAAGCAGAGGTGAACTCCAAATGGGACATCATTAGCAAAGACACACTGGATTGGCAAAACAACTTTGCCACAGTAAATTATGACATTTGTGAAAGTAACATCAGTTATAGCAACACATGACAGGACAGCCTTAACAGGCATGTGTTATTCCTTTGTCTTCCTCTAATAAACAAAAAGAAGAATTGATTTATTTGAATTGAGAAAACAATTCTTAGATAATCAGGCAGATTGGTTTTAAAACTATGAGCAAAAAAGGTATGTAGTGGAGAAACCTATAATCTATTAAGATGCACAATTTTCTTATTTCATAAGTTCCTACCATTGTTTTCTTGTCCATCTCCATCCAGACCTTGTTCACCCATACCTTCACTACTTGACAGTCTGTGTCCATGGTCTATGCATATATGCATTTAAAGTTCTTGGTTAAACTCTTCTTGTCTCTTCCAGCCCCCTCTCCTCTGAGATCTGTCAGTTTGTTCCATGTATCCATATCTCTGGGTCTATTTTGATCATCCGTATATTGGTTTTTTAGGTTCCACATATAATGTGAGATCATGTAATATTTGTCTTTTTCTAACTGGCTTCTTTCACTTAGTATAATACTTTTCAGGGTCCCTCCATGCTGTCTCAAAGGGTAAAGAGACCCTTTTTTACTACTGCATAGTATTCCATTGTATAAATATATGACAGGTTTTTTATCCATTCATCTACTGATGGGCACTTTGGCTGTTTCCAGATCTTAGCTATTGTAAATAATGATGCTATAAAATAGGGGTGCATGTATTTTTTATGACTGGTGTTTCAGGATCTATCCCCAGAAGAAGGATTGTTGGATCAAAAGGTAGTTCCATTTTTAATTTTTTGAGGAAACTCCATACTGTTTTTCACAGTAGTGTTCTAGGGTTCCCTGTTCTCGACATTTTCTCCAGCACTTGTTGTTTATTTATTGATAGTAGCCATTCTGACAGTTGAGAGGTGATACCTCAAGGTGGTTTTAATTTGCATCTATCTGATGATTAGTGACTTTGAGCATTTTTTAATATGTCTATTGACTGTCTGTATGCCCTCTTTGTAGAAGTGTATATTCAGGTACTTTGCTCATTAAAAAAATCTGATTATCTTTTTGGAGTGGGGTTGTATAAGTTCTTTATATATTTTGGAAATTAACCCCTTATCAGAGGTATTATTGGTGAATATGTTCTCCCATACAGTAGACTACCTTTTCATGTTGTTGGTTTCTTTTGTTATGCAGAAGCTTTTAAAAAATATCAGATGTCCCGTTTCTTTCCCTATTGACCCCTTATAGCCTGCACCCTCCCACCCCAGGCCTTCACTACTCTATCATCTGTGTCCATGGGGTTATGTATATATGCACACAAGTTCTATGGTTAATCTTTTCCCACTCACCCACCCACCCCTACCTTCAACTCTAAAATTCCATAGTCTGTTCTATGCTTCTATGGATCTATTTTGTTCAGCAGTTTATTTTGTTCATTAGATTCCATATATGAGTGAGTTCATGTGACTCTTGTCTTCCTCTGACTGGCTTATTTTTCTTAGTACAATAGTCTTCAGGTCCCTTCATGCTGTCTCAAAGAATAAAAACCCTTTTTGACTGCTGCATAGTATTCCATGATATCAATGTATCACAACTTTATTATTCATTCTTCTCCTGATGGAGACTTGAGCTGTTTTCAGATCTTAGCTATTGTAAATTATGCTGCTATATATTCTTTCTGATTCATCTTTTGGGTTTCTTAGGATATATACTCAGAAATGAGATCACTGGATCAAATGGCAGTTCCATTTTTCATTTTTTGAGGAAACTTCATACTATTTTCCATAATGGTTGCACCAGTCTGCATTCTCACCAGTAGTATACTAGGGTTCCTTATTCTGCACATCCTTGCCAGCACTTATCATTTCCTGATTTGTTGAAAGTAGCCATTCTGACAGGTCTGAGGTGATACCTCATTGTCATTTAAATTTATATCTCACTGATGATCGGTAAGTTTGAGCATTTTTTCATATGTCTCTTGTACATTTGTATGTCCACTTTGTAGAAGTGTCTATTTTGGTATTTTGCCCATTTTTAAAGTGGATTGTTTGTCTTTCTTTTGATAAATCATATTAGTTCCTTATATATTTTGGAAATTAACTTCTTATCTGATGTATCATTGGTAAATATGTTCTTGCATGCAGTGAGCTCTCTTTTCATTTTGTTGATGATTTCTTTTGCTTTTTATTTTTATGTAGTCCCATTTATTTATTTTCTTCTTATTTTCCTTGCCCTAATAGATGCATCCATAAACATTGCTATGAGAGATGTCTGAGATTTTGCTGCCAATGGTTTTCTCTAGGATTTTTAAGGTTTCATGACTTACATTTAAGTTATTATTTGCAGATGACATGATATTGTATTTAGGAATCCCTAGACTTCACCAAAAATTACTAAATTTAATAAATGAATTCAGCAATATATTAATATACAAAATTAACATTCAGATACCTATGACAATACACACATATGATCTCTCAGAAAGAGACAAAACAAACAATCCCATTTATAATTGCAACAAAAATTAAGATACTTGGGAATAAACTTAACTAACAAGGTAAAAGACCTGTACTCAGAAAATTAAAAGATATTGAAAAAAGAAATAGAGGAAGATATAAACAAGTGGAAGAATACACTGTGTTCATGAATTGGTAGAATCAACATTATTATAATGTTCATACCACCCCAAACAATATATAGATTCAAATTAAAATGCCAACTGCATATTTGACAGATCTAGAACAAATATATATAGAAACAAAAAAGACCCCAAATAGCCACAGCAATCATGAGAAAGAACAAAGTTGGAGGGATCAAAATTCCAGATATCAAATTATATTACAAAGTCACTGTAGTCAATAAAGCCTGGTATTGACACAGGAATAGGCACATAGATTAATGGAACAAAACAGAGGCCCCAGAAATTGATCCAAGCTATTAAGCTCAATTAATATTTGACAAAGGAGGCATGAGCATACAATGGAGTAAAGACAATTTCTTCAATAAATGGACAGGTACATGCAAAAAAAACTGAAACTGGATCCTCAACTTACACCATACACAAGAATTAACTCATAGTGGGTAAGGACTTAAATGTGAGTTGTGCAGAAGCTTTTTAGTTGGATGTAGTGCCATTTGCTTATTTTTAATTTTTTGTTTCTCTTGTGCTAAGAGATGTATTGGTCAAAATAATGTTATATGAAATGTCTGAGATTTTGCTGCCTATGGTTTCTTTCAAGAATTTAAGTATTTTATCCATTTTGAAATTATTCTTGGGTATGGTGTAAGTTGGGGATCTAATTTCAATTTTTTGCATATACCTGTATAATTTTCCCAACACCTTTCATTGAAAAGATATTCTTTCTATATCATTTCTTATAAAGTGGGCCTACACTCAAAGAATTCTCTTTTTATTTATTTAAGACTTTGTATCACATTCAATTTTTGTGCCATTTGTCTATTAAAATATAATGCATATTTATCAAAATGACTTAGTACATAAATATATATCTATATCTATTTCTATTTCTATATCTATATATCTACATATCTATATCTATATCTAATCTATATCTATATCTAATCTATATCTATATCTATCTCTATATAGATATCTATGATATATAGATCTCTCTATAGATATCTATGATATATAGATATATCTATCTCTATATCTATTTCTATATCTAGAGATATAGAAATCTATATAGATATATATAGATATGAGATATAGATTAGATATAGATATAGATAGATAAAGTGGAAATATGCAAATTAGGCCAGGATGCCTTAAGGGGTCATGACCAGATAGGAGGAGATTGTGTGCACAGATGAAGCCCAGAGCAGACACAGACAGGGACAGAGGGCCCGCCTGCAGCCTCTGTGGCTGAGCACAGGCCTGGAGAGAAGGAGACCATGGGCCCACCTCCCACAGAAGCAGCTTGTCTCCCTCACGCTTCCTGTGGAATCAGCATGGGTCCCTCTTGGCTCTCATGGAAGAGGAGGGGCTCTCTCCTGGCTCCTGTGGGTGCCGGCAGCTTGCTTCTGCCTCCACCTCCCGTAGAAGCCACATGGCTCCAGTAGAAGCAGCGCAGCTCCTGGTGGTTCACTGCAGAAGCGGCAGCAGCCTACTATGTGCTGTATCACATGATTGGCTACTAGTATTATATAAAAAGTAAAATTATTCTATATTCTTACTACCCAGACATAACTACCTCTAACATTTTTATCTTTCCATATACTTATTAATCTGTAACATAATTCTTTTGTATAATATATATCTGGCAGCCTATCATAATCATAGTATATTTTATCAATGATTTGTTTAAAACATTAAAATTATATTCTTTGTTTTCATTTTGCTTTTGTAAAATTACTCGAAACAAACATTCTTGTGACTAAACCTCTTTGTTGTTTTTTTTTAAAAAATCATTTTTATTGTTGACATTAAAGGTGACATTCTTCCCCAGTTTGCCCACTGTCACCTAGTCCATACCCTCTCTCCTTCTAGCTCTGTCCACACTGCTATCTGTGTCGATGGTTTATGCATATACGTTCTTTAGCTATTCTCTTCACCTTATTTCTTTAGCTATTCTCTTCACCTTATTTCACTCCATTCACCCCACTCCCTTCTGCTCTGAGATCTGTCAGTCTGTTCCATATATCCCTGTCTCTGGTTGTATTTATGTTTGTTCCTTTATATTTTTTCATTAGATTCCACATATAAGTGAGATCATATGATATTTGTCTTTCCCTGAAATGCTTATTCTCTAGAATAATGATCTCCAGGTTCAACCATGCTGTCAAAAGAGTTCCTTCAATATTTTTAGCCATCTAGTATTCCATTGTGTAAATGTACCACAGCTTTAAAAAAATTAAATCTTTATTGTTGAAAGAATTACATATGTCCCTTGTTTTTTCCCATTGATCCATTATAGCCTGCACATACCCCAACCCTGGGCCTTCACCACCTATTTATTGTCTATGTCCATGGGTTATGCATATATGCATACAAGTTTCTTCTCACTCACGCAACCACCTCTACCTTCCCTTGGAGATTCCATAATCTGTTCCATGCTTCTATGTCTCTGGATCTATTTTGTTCATCAGTTTATTTTTTCACTATATTCCATATATGAGTGAAATCATGTGATAGTTGTATTTCTCTGACTTATTTCACTTAGCATGATACTCTCCAGGTCCCACTATGCTATCTCAAAGTGTAACAGATTCTTCTTTTTTACTATTGCATAGGATTCCATGATATAGATATACCACAGCTTTTTAAAAAATATATTTTTATTGATTTCAGATAGAGATAGATAGAAACATCAGTGATGAGAGAATCATTTTTTTTTTTTT